>PVIU01002849.1:0-159711 GCA_004026605.1 Ondatra zibethicus
AAGAATGTTTGCTACTCACGGATGAGACTCCTGAGGTCAAATTCCCAGAACTTACATAAAAAGCCAGGCATAGACACACACCCATCACTCCAGCATTGGGAGAGATTGAAACAGACAGGTTGCTGGGATTTTCAGGCCACAAGCCTAGCTCCAGATTCAGTGAGAGACCCTGTCTCAAGGTAATAAGGCAGAGAATGACGGGGCAGGATCCCAGATGTCCTCCATCCAGTCTGTGCTATGGGCACATGAATACATGCACATGCACAAATACCACGAACGTACATACCATGCTCAGAACACACAAAGAAATGTGGGGGCATGAATTTTTAAATTTTATTCATTATTTTGTGTGTACGTGTGTGGGTTCATGCATGTCAAAGTATGCATGTAGAAGTCAGAAGACAACTTCCCAGAGTCAATTCTCTCCTTTCACCATCTGAGGGATTGAACTTGACAACGGGTCCTGAGCCATCTTCCCAGCCCAAGGAATTTTTACATTATATCTACTTATTTATTTATATTTACTGGGGTTGCCACACGCCACAATGCAAGTGTGAAGATCAGAGGACGCCTTTCAGGAATCAGGTCTCTTCCATGAAACTCAGCTTGGCAGCAAGTGCCTCTATGCACTGAGCCATCTCACAAGCCCCTCCTTTTTTGGGGAGAAGAGGTATTTTTCATTTTAAAAATTACTGTTTTTATGTTGTGTGTGCATGATTTGCCTGCATGCGTATCTATGCACCACATCACGCCTGTTGCTCTCACAGGCTCGAAGAGGCTGCTGAATCGCTTGGAACTGGACTTTTGGTGGTTATTGCCACCGTGTAGGTGCTGAGGAGCCAAGCCATGTCTTCTGCAGGAGCAACAAGTGCTGTTTAGTCACTAAGCCATCTTTCCAGCCCCTGGGGCACGGATTTTCTTTTTTAAATCTTTCTTGTTCACTGTTGAATTTCTGGAACCTAGAGGAGGGTCTGGTGCACTGTGAGTGCTCAGTAAAAGGATGAGATCATGCATGAATTAATGAATGACTAGGCATCAGAAAAGGTTCTTCCCGCTATCCCTGCCCACTAACTCTTCCTTCCTCCCACCACCTCCAGTGGGGAGAGCGGAGCTGGGAAGACAGTGGCTGCTAAGTACATCATGGGTTACATCTCCAAGGTGTCTGGCGGGGGTGACAAGGTCCAGGTAAGACAAGAACAAAAGGACATGTCAGGTCTCCCTCAGTTACACCCATCTGACCCAGACTGATCTCATTCTACCTGGCTCTACCCTAGCACGTCAAAGACATAATCCTACAGTCAAACCCACTGCTTGAGGCCTTCGGCAATGCCAAGACGGTGCGCAACAACAATTCCAGCCGCTTTGTGAGTCACTATAACCTCACTTGAGCTCTCATTCTCTCTAGATACACACGTATACAGACAAACACATGCACACACCCACATACACACATACATGAGCACAAACATGCACACACACACACTTGTGTGGCAAGTACTTTACTCGCTGAGCCATCTCCCTAGGCCCCATGCTTCTTTTTGTGTGTGGGTGCATGCATGCTTAGGTACACATGGGTATGTGCACATGCAAATTTAAGCACATGCATGTGAATGCCAGAGGTTGATGTTAGGTGTCTCCCTCACCTACTTTTTTTGTTAATGTTTATTTTGTATGTATGAGTGTTTTGAATGTATGTCTGTGCACCGTGTGAATGTACGGTGCTCTTGTAAGCCAGAAGAAGGCACTGAAATCCCTGGAATTGGAGTAAAGACAGTCGTGAGCAGACATGTGGGTTCTGGACATAGAACCCAAGTCCTCAGGGTTCGGCGGTTAAGAGCATTGGCTGCTGAGGACCCGAGTTCAATTCCCAGGACCCACATGGAAGCTCACAGCTGTCTCTAACTTTTGTTCCAGGGGATCTGATGGTCTCATACAGGCATACCTGCAGGCAAAACACCAATGTACATAAAATAAAAATAAATAATTTCAAAAAAATTATCCATAAAATTTTTTAAAAAATTAACCCAGATCCTCTGAAAGAGAATCAGTGCTCCTAATTCCTGAACTGTAGCCACAGTCCTCTCCCTGTCTTATTTTTTGAGACAAGGTCTCTCCCTAAATGTGGAGTCACCCAAGAAGATCTGAGCTTAATCCCCAGAACCCATGTAAAAGCTAAATAGGCTCTGGGCGGTAGTGGCGCACACCTTTAATCCCAGCACTCAGGAGGCAGAGGCAGGCAGATCTCTGAGAATTTGAGACCAGCCTGGTCTACAGAGCTAGTTCCAGAACAGGCTCCAAAGCCACAGAGAAACCCTGTCTCGAAAAACAAAAAAAAAAAAAAAGCTAAATATGCTAGCACGCACCTGTAATTCCCACACTAGGAGACAGACAGGAGGATCCAGAAGCATAATGACCAAAATCAGCCAAATCAGTGAGCTCTAGATTCGATGAGAGACCCTGTCTCAAGAAATAAAGTAGAAGGGCTGGAGTAATAGCATTTAGGAGTGTAAGAACCCAGCACATGAGAAGTGGAGGCAGGGGATATCTGAAGCAAAATGCTTAGCTAAAACTAGTCAAATCGGCAAGCTCTGGGCCTAAGAGCTCTTTCCTTGATGTATAAGATGGCAGCAGTCAAGAAAGATACCGATGTTAACCTCTGGCCTTCACAATCATGCATGCACCCGTGTATGCAACACACCCACGTATTCACACACAAAAGAGGCACAAAAACCTCTGAGATGTGGTGGGGGAGACTTGAGGTGAGCACAGAGCTGAGTGCAATGAGCAGGGAGCACTATGGGAGATGTATGGGTTAGGTATGCCTGGCCCCACAATCTGAGCAGTCTAGAGGAAAGACACTGGTGAAAAGAGCAAGCTTAGTCAGAAAGTGAGTAGTGGTCAGCAAAATGGCTCAGCAGACACTTGCCACCAAGCCTGAGGACCCACATGGTAAAGAACCAACTCCCACAAATTGTCCTCAGACCACCATGTGTTCACCATGGCATCACACACACACACACACACACACACACACACACACACGGACAATTTAAAAATAAGTGAGTGGAAGCCGGGTGGTGGTGGCACACGCCTTTAATCCCAGCACTCAGGAGGCAGAGGCAGGTGGATCTCTGTGAGTTCGAGGCCAGCCTGGTCTACAGAGCTAGTTCCAGGACAGGCACCAAAGCTACAGAGAAACCCTGTCTCGAAAAACCAAAAAAAAAAAAAGAAAGAAAGAAAAGAAAAGAAAGAAAAAGTGAGTGGAGACAAGACAAAGGCAAGTTCAGGTCACAAGAGGAAGAAGAGAAAGGTCAGGCTCATGAGATGGTGATTGTTGCTCTGTCCATACTCCAGGGACTCTGGGATGGGCTAATGTGGTTCTCTGGGATTCAGGGCAAGTACTTTGAGATCCAGTTCAGCCGAGGCGGGGAACCAGATGGAGGCAAGATCTCCAACTTCCTGCTGGAGAAGTCTCGTGTGGTCATGCAGAATGAGAATGAGAGGAATTTCCACATCTACTACCAGGTGCAGGGAGTGGCTGTGGGCTGGAGGCAGAGGGAGGCCGTCTGGATCCCAGCAATGGAGGAAAGCAACGTGGGAAGGGGGTGGGGGGAGTGGCAACGACAATGGCTGTGCCAGGCCAGCTGGAGATGCATGACCTTCCAACATCCTCCAGCTTCTGGAAGGGGCCTCCCAGGAGCAGCAGCAGAACCTAGGACTCATGACACCCGACTACTATTACTACCTAAACCAATCAGACACCTACAAGGTGGAAGGCACTGATGACCGGAGTGACTTCAGCGAGACTCTGGTGAGCACCAACCACCGCTCTGGCTGACCCAGAGAACCTTTCTGTGTTTGAGACACAGACAGATGCAGGCACTTATCCAAGGTTATACAGCAACTGGATAAAAAAGGGAGATTATGGAGCTAAGGAGATGGCTCAGTGGGTAAGGTGCTTGCTGTACAAGCGTAAGGACCTGAGTTCAAACCCCAGAACCTACATTAAAAAGGTGGGTATGGCAGCACATGCTTATATCCCAGCACTGGGACTGCGGAGACAGGCAGATCCCCAGGGCTCACTGGCCATCTGGTCTGGTCAAATCAGTGAGCTTCAGGACTAGTAAGAAACTGTCTCACCGGGCGGTGGTGGCGCATGCCTTTAATCCCAGCACTCGGGAGGCAGAGGCAGGCGGATCTCTGTGAGTTCGAGACCAGCCTGGTCTACAAGCACTAGTTACAGGACAGGCTCCAAAGCTACAGAGAAACCCTGTCTCGAAAAAACAAAAAAAAAAAAAAAAAAAGAAAGAAACTGTCTCAAAAATAAGGTGAAGAGGTGGGAAGAAGGTTCAGAAGGTAAGAGCACTTGGAAGGCAAGTCCGATGAGCTGAGTTTGGATTACAAGCGTGTGTAATCCCAGTGGTTCTGTGGAGAATGGAAGGGTGAGATAGGAGAGCGTCCTGCAGCTCACGAGCCAGCTAGCCTAGCTTATACAGCAGCAATGAGAGTCTGTCTCTAACTGAGTGGAAAAATGAGAACAGACAACCGCAGATTGCCTTCTGATCCCCAGACATGCTGTGGCACACACATGAATTCTCTCTCTCTCTCACACACACACACACACACTTTTTAAACTTGGAGAACAATAGAGGAATACACCCAATATAAACCTCCAGCCTTCAGATGTACCTGCATTTACACATACATGTACAGCCATCACATGCACACATGCACAAACACATACACATGTGTACACCACACACACACACACACAAGGCAAATCAAGTGGATGGGGAAATTCAGCCTCGCCTATTTGTCAAGAAAAACAAGGTATATAGTACCTGAGGAATGACCCCCAAGGTTGACCTCTGGCCTTCACACATACATGAACACACATGCAGAGCACACACACAAAGCAAAATCAGGCATCCAAATGTCTGTTCTCCCTAAGTCCATGCCGTGAGCCCAAGAGCCTGATTCTGCAGTCAGGATGCTGTGAACCCAGAAATCTAACTCTGTGGTCAGAGTGAAAGGTCCCTTTGCCCACAGAACGCCATGCAGGTCATTGGGCTCCCGGCCAGCGTGCAGCAGCTCGTCCTGCAGCTAGTGGCGGGCATCCTGCACCTGGGGAACATCAGCTTCTGCGAAGAAGGGAACTATGCCCGTGTGGAGAGCGCGGACCGTGAGTGCGGGTGCTGCCGAGGGGTGGGTGTGAGGACTGCTTCTTCCCACTTCTGATCCCAAGAGAGCCATGTTGGTGTCCCTGGGGAAGCTCCTATGTCCTGAGAGCCTGACCAGCTGCTTCCTTTGGCTTTGGTCTGGCAGTCTTGGCCTTCCCAGCCTACCTGCTGGGCATAGACAGTGGGCGACTGCAAGAGAAGCTGACCAGTCGTAAGATGGACAGCAAATGGGGTGGACGCAGTGAGTCCATCGATGTGACCCTCAATGTGGAACAGGCAGCCTACACTCGTGATGCACTGGCCAAGGGACTCTATGCCCGCCTCTTCGACTTCCTGGTGGAGGTGAGTGGGACCAGCGCTAGGAAGTCTGTTGATGCCTGGTGCCTAACAAGCCCACGGCGTTTGGAGAGACAAGAGGAAGGCTTGACTTGCCCATCTCACTAATTCGTAAGGAGGTGAAGTGCAGCTTGCAGCTTGGACAACCTGCAAATGGAGGGGCTGTTGAAGCCTCCAGGCCCCATCACAGTGACGGACATAGAGAAGGCTGGGTATGTTTGAGAGCTAATATGGTTGTCAAGGAGACAAAGGGATAGGTATGGAGCTGGGTGAGGTGAGTGGAAGGGAACATTATATGTCAGAGCCAGCGATAATCACAGTACTAACAAACATGTAACAGTTAGTAGGGCCAGACATGGTGATGCACACCCGTAATCTCAGCACTCAGGAGCCTGAGGCAGGAAGAATTCAAGGCCAGTTTGGGCTGCAGAGAATGACCCTATGGTATGCATGTATATATGTATTATTTTGAGACAGCATCTCATTATGTAGCGCAGAGCCTGGAACTCTCTATGGAGACTAGGCTGGCCTCAAACTCACAGATATTAGCGCTTCTGTCCCCTGAATGCTGGGATTAAAGGTGTGCTCCACTATGCCTCACATTTCTTTTTAAGAAGGAGCTGTGAAGAGACGTGTGCTTTGCAAGCACGAGGACATGAGTTCTGTCACCAGACCCACATTCAAATGTACTACATTTATTTATTTACTTTGTGTGCATGTGCGTGTGTGTGTTCATGCTGCAACACGTGTGTGGACATTAGAGGTTAACTTGAGGGGCCTGGTGCTCTCCTTCCACAATATGGGTTCCCGAGATCAAACTCACATCATCCAGCCATCATCAAGCATCTTTACCTACATCTTGTCAGCCCAGCACTTTTATTTAAAAAAAAAAAAAGCCAGGCATGAAGCTGATGAGATGACTCAGTGGATAAAGGAATGTCTCACCAAGGTTACTATGGCACGCAAGTGCGCTCTCTCTCTTTCTCTCCCTCTAATAAATAAAATATAATTTCAAGAACTGTTAAGCCAGACATGGTGCATTTATAATCTTACAGTTGGGAGGCAGAAAGAGGAGGATCCCTGTTGGCCAGCCTTGCCTATTTGGAGAGTTCCAGCATTCAAAGAGAGCCTGTATCCAATGAAAACCTAAAACAAAAACCAAGACACCTGAGAAACAGCACCCAAGGTTCGCTGTTCTCTGGCCTCCACATGCACACAAATGTATATGTACATATACATATATGCACACCTGAACACATACACACACTCTTATGCACAAACTCACACACAAAATCATATGTCATGCCTCTCCCCAGTATATTAAGTATGTAAAGCAGTTTTTAAATGTATTTTTTTAATTCCATAAGGTTGCAAAGTGTTGTTCAGTGATAAAATTCATGAGATCCTCGGTTCTCTCTCCAACATGACGAATGTACACATGCGAGCATGCCTGAGCACACACACACACACATGAGAAAGGAGAGGAAAGTTCCTATAAAGCATAGGTTGAACATCCCTAGTTTGAAAATCCCAAATGCAAAAATACTTCAAAATTCCAAACTTTTGAACACCAACGTAAAACTACAAGTAGAAAATTCTGTCTCAGATCCCATGCGTGGCTCTCAGCTAAAACCCAGCTGTAGGGCCTCAGCGGTTAAGAGAGAGTACTGAGCCAGGCAGTGGTGGAGCATGCCTTTAATCTCAGCACCCAGGAGGAAGAGGCAGGTGGCTCTCTGTGAGTTCAAGGACAACCTGGTCTAGAGAGCTAGTTCTAGGACAGCCAGAGCTACACATTAAAACCCTGTCTCAAAAAACTGAGAGAGAGAGAAAGAGAGAGGGAGGGAGGGAGGGAGGGAGGGAGGGAGGGAGGACTGCTCTTGTAGAAACCAGGTTCAATAAGCAGCATCCACGTGATGGCCCACAATCACCTGTAACTCCAGTTCCAGGGGATCATTCGCCCTCTTCTGGCCTCTTCTTGAACTGCATGTATGTTGTGCACAGACATTCATTCATGTAGGCAAAATACTCATACACATAACATAAAAACAAATAAATCTTTTCTTAAATAAATCTTTAAAACAAAAAATGTGCAATAAAATTAGTAGATAAAGTATATATGAAGTGTAAGTAAATTTCATGTTTAAACTTGTGTCTTGCTAGGCGTGATGGAACATACCTTTAACACCATCACACAGGAGGCAGAAACAGACAGATCTCTGTGAGCGCAGCCTGGTCTATAGTGAGTTCCAGGACTAGCAGAGCAACATAGAGTGACCTTATCTCAAACAAATAAACAAACAGACAAAACTTGATCTCACGCTCCAAATATTGCATGTTTCTTCGAACTGAAATGTAAAACACTTCTTGCTCTAAACATTTCCAATTACAGATCATCAAACTACAGTGCCTTTTAATTAATTAATTTTGTGGTAGTGGAGATGGAATCCAGGGATTAAAATATACTATGCAAAGTGCCCTACTGCTATTACAAGTCGGTGTGTGTGTGTGTGTGTGTGTGTGTGTATCTGTCTGTCTGTCTGTCTGAGACAGGGTCTCCAGTAATTCAGGCTGGACTGGAGTGAATGTATGACATATATGTGCAGATGCCCACATGGCACATCAGATTCTCTGGAACTGTCATGTCAGGTGGTTGTGGGTGCTGGGTATGGAACTTGTGTCCTCTAGAAGAGAGCAGGAGACAGAGCCACTGAGACATCTTTCCAGTCCTTCAGATATTTAATTTTAAGGCAAGCTCCTGCTCTGTGTCCTGTCCTGAGCTCCTGCTCTAGCTCAGGGTGGCCTGGCGCTCACAAGTCCTCCTACCTCAGCTTCCTGAGTGCTAGTATTACAGGCTCTAGCCACCATGTGCAGCTATTGATCCATTTTAGAGATGAGAAAATTGAGGTACAATGGGAATATTTTACTCTAGAGTCAAGAATTGTGAGACTTCTGCACTTGGGTTAAATACTAGAGAAAATCTTTCAAGAGGGGACGGAGTCACAAGTTTAGCTAGAAACACATCAAGGGGATTGAGAAGATGGTAAAGGCGTTTGCTGCCAAGTCTACCAATGAGTTCTCTCCCCACAACCCACATGACTGAAGTAGATAATGGACACCTGAAGTTGTCCTCTGACCTCTATACACATGCCCTAGCACGCACGCACACACACACACTAACTATTTATGTCAAATTGAGTTCAGATTCCAGCATTCATATAACAAGCCAGGTATGTGCTCATCCAACCACAACCCCAGTTCTATGAGGGAGTAGGGACAGGAGGATTGCTGGGATTGCTGACTGTGGGCCTCACTCCAGGATTAGTGAAAAACCCTGTCTCGAAGGAATAACATAGAGTGTGATAAAGGGCACCGAGTACCCTCCCCTGGTCTCCACACACATATGTGCACAAATGCACACAACACACACACATTAGAAGGAATAACACAGAGAGTGATAAAGGGCACCGAGTACCCTCCCCCGTCGCCACACACATATGTGCACAAATGCACACAACACACACACACAAATTAGAAAAAAGCAGTTTTCAAAACATAACAGGAGGGTGATGCCCACTGGCCCTCTTTTCATCTGCCCATAGGCCATCAACCGCGCCATGCAGAAGCCTCAGGAGGAGTACAGTATTGGTGTCCTTGACATCTATGGCTTTGAGATCTTCCAGGTTTGGCCTAGGACCTACCCCCTCCCACCTTCAGCCCAACCCTATCTACCTGTCCTCCTGGGCTCACCCAGGGTCTCCATAGTCCACTAACAGAAAGGCCCTTTTCTTTCCTCTGCAGAAAAATGGCTTTGAGCAGTTCTGCATCAACTTCGTCAATGAAAAGTTACAACAGATTTTTATTGAGCTCACCCTGAAGGCGGAACAGGTGGGCAGGGCAGTCAAGTGGCAGAAGACAGGACTTCAAGTATAAGGGTCACCTAGCCACTTTGGACCCCACAGACAAATCCATTCCCCCTCTCTCTGCTCACTGTGTTAGAGTCAATTACTGTTACTATAACAAGATACCAGACATCAATTTATAAAGGGAAAAGGAGGCTGAGGATGTGGCTCAGTGGGTAGAGAGCGTGCATGAAGCCATCCCCAGCTGGATAAACTGGATGTGGTGGTACACGCCTGTCATTCCAGCACTCAGGAAGCTGATGCAGGGATGTCTAGTGAGACCCCATCTTGGAAAATAGAGCTGGGTGTAGTAGTGAACACCTTTAATCCCAACACTCACTCACAAGGCAGAGGCAGGTAGATCTCTGTGATCTAAAGAGAGAGTTCTAAGACAGTCAGGGCTACACAGAGAGACCCTGTCTCAAAAAAAAACCAGAAAAGTAAAAGAAAAAGAAAGAAAAAAGACAATTGTTTGAGCAACTGCTCTGTGCCAGGTACTGTTTGACACAGGGGTAGAGGAGCTAGGGACAACACAGAAATCTCTGTCAAGGACTCTTGAGCATGTATGTAATATAGATCAGTAGTAGAACAGCTTGCCTTGCTGGGTTCCAACCCCAGCATCTGAAAAGGAAAACAAACCTGCTTTGATTTTGCCTCTTTTAAATGCACAGCCTGAGGCAAGGGTTCGGGGACAAAAGAAAGGGCAATGAAAAGGTGATTTAAAGTAAATTTTAAAAGGTCCTTAGGCTGGGGATGTAGCTCAGTGGGTAGAATGGCTTGCCTCCCACACACAGAGCCCTGCGTTCCATCCCCAGAACCATATAAACCGGGTGCGCCGATGTACAGTTGTCACCCCAGCACTCAGAGGTGGAGGCAAGAGGAGTCATAGGATTACATATTGAGTTAGGGTCAGCCTGAGCTACATGAGACCCGTCTCAAAAAATAAAAAATAGAGAGTCCAAAGCCCAGAAAGGTCTTCCTGAGCAGGTTATGTTTGCAACTGTTCCCTGATTCTGCTGAGTCCCAGAGAAGGTGTCACTAAACACCAAAGTTGATCTAGGAAAGGAAGGAGGGCTCCGGGGTATTCACAACTCCCGCTGGCTGTGGCCAGTGTGGAGCAGAGGCAGGGGCGTCCTCCCGAGGACGAGTGATGAGATGGGAGTTAGGGTAGCAGGGCAGGTGGCACATTGCCTTACTGCACCCCCAGGAGGAATATGTGCAAGAGGGCATCCGCTGGACCCCCATCGAATACTTCAACAACAAAGTCGTGTGTGACCTCATCGAAAACAAGCTGGTGAGGACTGGGCTGACTTTAGGAGGGAGAATCTCACCGGACTGCAGAGCTGAATCAGTGTGTCTGGAAAGGGTTTATGATATCTTAGGGGACCCATTTCTGAAGTATCTTCCAGCCACCCCATCCATTTTTAGACTCACGGAGATCCCTCCAAGTTATACCAGTGTGGGGAAGTAGGAAAGGCATGGATTCCCTGAACTCCAGAAGGGGGAGGAAAGGAGAGGAGAGGAAAGATGGGGTGGAGGGCACAGTGGGGAGGGCATAGGGAAGGGGAGGAGAAAGAGGAAAGATCACAATTTGAGCTTGTATTTAGGAGTCCCCTACCAGCCCCCCAACTCTCTCAGGTAGGACCCCAGCCAGGCTGAGCCGAACCTCTGCTCCCCTCAGAACCCCCCAGGCATCATGAGCGTGCTAGACGACGTGTGCGCCACGATGCACGCAACTGGCGGTGGCGCGGACCAGACGCTGTTGCAAAAGCTACAAGCTGCAGTGGGCACCCACGAGCACTTCAACAGCTGGAGCGCGGGTTTCGTCATCCATCACTACGCAGGCAAAGTGCGTGGAACTCCCTTCCGGGTGGGCGCCCCCTCACAAATCCCAGGGGTTCCGGGTTATAAATCTTACCTCCCCCTCCCCCCCGTGACCAAGTTCTTCCTCCAGAGCACCCCCTGCTGACCAGAACCAGGAACTTTCTCCTAAATTATTTGGACACCTACCTTGTGTCCACTCAGCCTGGGCTGCAGACACACACTGGCCTCTGATCAGTTTACCCAATTAACAAGGCAGCTCCTAACTGACAAGACAGATGGGACCCAATTGGGACCACACATAGAAGAACACTTCTTCTATGCTGACACACATACCCAACGCTCAATATAATCAATCCTCTGACAGAAACACAACCCCTAGTTCCCCAAACCCTTTACAAACAAAGTGGGCTGGAGCCTGTTTGCCTCACCCCTACATGAGGCTACAGGCACGCCCTAGTTTCTGACCCAAGCTATAGACACCTTTCCAAGAGTTTCCTGGCTGTTCCCACAACCTCAGCAGAGGTAGCAAACATTCTCAGAGGTGTCATCTGTGTTCCTCAGCTAAAGTTGCCGGGAGCAAGACCACTGAAAGATCTCACTCAGCAGCCACCCTGGTCCACCTTCAGGACTGAAGTCCCTTCCCCAAAAATCCACTGCCCAAACTCCAAATAACCCCCTGCTCTCAAGATGGCCACACACATCTACAATCCCGGCACCTGGGAAGTGGAAGCAGAAAGAGAAGGGGTTCAGGGCCATCCTTAGCTATATAGGGCTACCTGAGACCCTGTCTCAAAAAAAAGAGTCAGAAGAAAGAAAAAGAAAAAAGGAAGAAAGAAAGAAAAAGAAAAGATAGAAAAAAGAAACAAAAAAGAAACCAAAACCAAACATATATATAAAGCCCATCATGGTGGCGCACGCCTTTAACTCCAGCATCCCAGAGACAGAGGCAGTCAGATCTCCGTGAATTCAAAGCCATCCTGATCTACAGCTGGGCTACACAGTAAGACCCTGTATCAAAAAATAAAAAACAATAAAAATATTCTGGGAGCTAAGGAAATGGACCAATAAAGTGCAAGCGTGAGGCCCCGAGTCTAGATGCCCAGCACCCACATAAAAACAAGACACAGTGGCTTGCTCCAGCACTGGCAGCCTGGGGACAGGACACCCTGGGACTTGTTGGCCAGACAGGTTAGTCAACCAGCAAGTTCTAGGTTGTGAGAGAAACCCTGTCTCAAAACAAGACAAAAAGGTGGAGAATCCTTGAGGAAGGCAGACAACATCCCCTTTAGGACCCCACACAGCCTGATCTCCCTGGCAGCACCTGGGGACCTTTCCTAGTTTCAATCCCTTCCCTCGAGTTTGGCCTGTAACTTCCCACCTTTCCCTGCTGCTGACCCTCAACCTGGGTGTCTCCCCTGACCTCCAACTCCAGCCTCATCCTTCAGCTTCAGTTGAGCATCAGACTTCTGGGGAGCCAGGCCCCAAACAATAGGTCACAACCTGCCATTTGGAATCACAGATGTTTTTCTAACTGCACGAAACTCCAGTCCTCTCAGCCCTGAGCAGGCCACATGCCCTGACATCCACACATGACTCTCTTTGCTCCTCAGCAACCCTCAGCGCTGTCTCCCTCCAGGTCTCCTATGATGTCAGTGGCTTCTGTGAGAGGAATCGAGACGTACTGTTCTCCGACCTTATAGAACTGATGCAGTCCAGTGACCAGTGAGTAGTCTTACGCGGCCTCTGGGCAGGCCCTCAGAAGGATGACGGCCTGGGAACTGCTGTGTCTTCTCCAGAACTTGGCCACACTATGGGCTTTGTGACCCTGGTTGTGTGGTCAAGATACAGTTCGGATCTAAAGCTCTGAAGGCTGAGGGTGTAACTCAGGATGAGTGATCCCCCCTAGAGTGTGGGAGCGTGGACTCCAGTTCTAGGACAGAAGAAAAGAAAAGAAACTTCCAAACCTTGATCTACTGACAGTGGGTCCCTCCCCAGGGGAAGCCCTGAGTTCAGTTCCCTTCATTTCTCATCTATAGTAACTCCTTGCAGTCCTAACAGTCCAGTGGCTACTTAATTGCTCATTAAGCGAAGTGAAAACACATTACAGGGGTGCGGACACAGCTCAACTGGTATGCTAGGCAAGCCCTGGGTTCCCTCCCCAGTACTGTATAAACTAGACACAGCTGTGCACTCAGGCGGTGGAGGTGGGAGGTGAGTTCAGGGCCATCCTGGGCTCCATGAGACCCTGCCTCAAAAGGAGAGGGGCTTGGGGTGTAGCTCAGTTGGTAGATTTCTTGCCTAAAATACAGGAAGTCCTTGATTCCATCACCGGTACCACAGAAAACCAGATGTGATATCATACACGCGTCATGCCAGCACTTGGAGGGTAACGTGATCGTCAGCCTCCACCTCCTTAGTGCTCAGACTATTGGCATGCATGGCTGTGCGTGGTATATGTGGTGCTGAAGACAGAATCAAGATCTGTATTCATGCAAAGCAACCACCTACCAACTAATCCGTACCCCAGCCCCTTGTTTGCTGTTGTTTTACAACAGGGTTCTCTCTCATGCCATACATGATGGTGCATGCTTCTAATCCCAGCACTTGGGAGGCAAGGGCAAGTAGATCTCTGTGAGTTTGAGGCCAGCCTGGTCTATATAGTGAGTTCCAGAAAAGAGGACAGCCAGGGCTATGTAGAAAGACCATGTCACAAGAAAAAAAAGTCTCATATAGCCCAGGCTGGCCTTGAACCTCCTAAGTGCTGAGATGACAGGTGTGCACCCCACATTATGCACGTTTCTTTTTATTTAACATACTGAGTGACTTGTTATTATCATGGAGTAAGACTAAAAAAATGCAGATAAATCCAAAGACCCAAGAAAGACTGCCAACCTCACAGCCTCTGCCCCACTCAGGAGAGCCCTATTTGCACCTGGGCACTGAGGCAGCCATTACAACGCTGAGGGAGGTAGGACAGTGTCCCAGGGTCTGTCTGCATTCCCATCCACTCCTACCTCCTGCCTAGAGCCTTCCTACGGATGCTCTTTCCTGAGAAGCTAGACACAGACAAGAAGGGCCGCCCCAGTACTGCTGGCTCCAAGATCAAGGTGAGCCTGGTGGCAGGGAGGGGACAGGAAAGGCAAGTTCTACTTGCCCAGACTCTTTCTCTCCTTGTTCCAATGTCTGTCTGCTCCCTACCGCTTGGGTTCTCAATGTCTGTGGCACCCTTTGACCTATGGAGTCTTCCTTCAGCTCTGTAAGAAGGAAGATGGGCTAAAGCTTGGTCCATCTGTCCTTCCTTTTCTTCCTTCTCTCCTTATTTCCCTTTCCCCATTTCCCTCCCTGTCTCTGTCCCTCCTCTCCCTCTTTCCTTCACTTCCCGTCTCTTACCCCTTTCTCTGCCCTCCCTTCCTATCCCCCTACCTCCCTATCCTCTACCTTCTAACTTTCTCTCCCCACCCTTGTCTGGCTCTTTTCCCCCCTCCTTTCCTTCTTTCTGTCCCTCCATCTTCCCTCCTTCCCTCCCTTCCTGTGCTTGGGAACAGAACCCAAGGTCTTGCACATGCTAAGTATGCATGCTATCCTTGGATGACACTTCCCAGATCACTTCTTTTAAATGGTATAAACACAAACACACACACACACACACACACACACACGTAATAGAATGGGCTAGCTTACCCATTTTAAGTGTGCAGTTCGGTGACATTGGCTATGTTCACAGCCATCTCCAAAGTTTCTCATCTTTACAAACACAGACTCTATCCCCATTCACAACTAACTCTCCTGCCCCTGGCTCCTATCATCCTACTTTCTGTCCATAAAGACCTGGTGGTCTATGGACCTCTTGTGAAGGCATCACCCAGAATGCGTTCTCAGGGCCCATCCTTGCTGGGGCTTGTATCAGAAAGTCCTTTCTTCTTCTTCTTCTTCTTCTTCTTCTTCTTCTTCTTCTTCTTCTTCTTCTTCTTCTTCTTCTTCTTCTTCTTCCTCCTCCTCCTCCTCCTCCTCCTCCTTTTTTTGGTTTTTTGAGACAGGGTTTCTCTGTGTAAGAACCTTTGCTGTAGACCAGGCTGGCCTTGAACTCACAGAGATTCACCTGCTTCTGCCTCCCGAGTGCTGGGATTAAAAGCACGTGCACCACCACCTGGCCAGTCCTTCATTCTTTTTTTTTTTTTTAATATTTATTTATTTATTATGTATACAACATTTTGTCTGTGTGATGAAGACAGATGAAGGCCAGAAGAGGGCACCAGACCTCATTACAGATGGTTGTGAGCCACCATGTGGTTGCTGGGAATTGAACTCAGGACCTTTGGAAGAGCAGGCAATGCTCTTAACCGCTGAGCCATCTCTCCAGCCCCCAGTCCTTCATTCTTAAGGCTGAATAATATCCCACTGTATGGATGTGCCACATTACATTCATTTTCTCATTCACTGTGCAGAAGGGCTGGGTCCACCTGCTGCTGAGGGTGAATAACGCTGCAGAGACCCTGTGGCCCCATCGTAAGTCTGCATTCACAACCATTTGTTGAGGACTTTGTGATGATAGAAGATGCAGGACCCTCACACATACAAGAAATTAGCTTAGTACCACTTGGCAGATGGAGATGCCATGGATCAAAAGGGGGCAGCCATGGGTCACACAGTAGAGTTTGAACCTGAATATCTCATGTCACTTCCCTTAGTCGTCACTTGGCCCCACAGCTTTCCCCAGATGACTAAAATGCATTACTCCAAGACCCAAGGCTGACCTATCCACCCCACACCATTTGCAAATTCTTTATTTCCAAAGTCGCTGTCCCCTTGAAGATAAGCAGAAAGTCTGGGCAGTGAGTTGTTCTGGTTTTTGTATTACTCAGTCATCAAACATCTCCTAAACACTTATTATGTGTTAAGCTATGTGATAAGTGTGGCAGACACTACAACTCTGAGTTTGGAATTTAATAACTGGGTAGGTGCACAATATCAGCCTTCATGGTGGGAGCTTAGGGAGGTATGCACACTTGCGGCTTGCCCTCTCAGCCTCCCCCATCTTGGATGAGTCTGTTTCTTCAACAGGGAGAGCCAGGGGGCCTATCCTCAAGCCTTCCTGACTTCTGCCTTTCCCTCTGCCTCAGAAACAAGCCAATGACCTGGTGTCCACGCTGAAGAAGTGCACACCTCACTATATCCGCTGCATCAAACCCAATGAGACCAAGCGGCCCCGGGACTGGGAGGAGAGCAGGTGAACTGACCCTGCCTTTGCATCCAAATCTAGGCACCCCTTGGACCAGCCACTCTGACCCACAGACAAAGCACCAACTTTAGGACCCCTCCAGACTGCACTCTAAGACCACTTTAGAATCCTCTAGGGGGTCAGTGTGACACACAGCAGGTAAAAGTGTTTGCTGCCAAACCTGATGATCTGGATTCAATCCTGGGCTCCACACAATGGAAGGACTGAGTAAACACCTGCAAGTTGTTCTCTGATGGCCACATACATACTGTGACCTGTGACACGCGCACACATGTGCACACACACACACCCCAATAAAAATAAACTTTAAGAATGTAAAACCTCTATGGCCCCAGAGTTATAGATAGAACTGATGGAGGCACCCCTGCCAATCCCCAAGTAACCCCAGACAGACTGTAAGAGAATCCAAACCCAATTTCTCAGACCTAAACTCCAGAACTGATTCTAGAACCAAACCCCGAGATGAGACCAGACCTACCCCTCAGGTCTCAGTCCAAGATTTGGTTCCCAAATTGAGCTGAGACACTGTCTAAGCCATGCCCAAGCTTCACATAGTGGCTCATGTACTTTTTTCCTCAGCCTTGGGAGGTAGAAGCTGGAGGATCACATTCAAGGGAAACCTAGGCTGCACAGAGCAACACTAGCCACAGACAGACAGACAGACATATAGACAGACAGTCAGATATGTAGACAATAGATAGGCCATATATAGGCAGATGACTGATATAGATAGGTGATAAAAAAATAGATAACATATATTGATAGAGAAATACATAGCTAATTATAGATAGGACATAGATAGATGATAGAAGGATAGATAGATAGATAGATAGATAGATAGATAGATAGATAGATAGATAGATAGATAGGATAGATAGATGATAAGTAGGTAGATATATAGATGGTAGATTAGATAGAAAGATAAATGCTGATGGAATAGATAGATAGATAGATGATAGATAGATAGATAGATAGATAGATAGATAGATAGATAGATAGATAGATGATAGAGATAATAGACAGACAGATAGATAGACAGACTGACTGATCCATGAGATGCCCCTACCATAAACCCAGGTGCCATCCCCTTAGTCTGTTCTGGGCAGCTCCCACTCTCTGGAACTTAGGCTACCTCCCTCCCACAGGGTGAAGCACCAGGTGGAGTACCTGGGCCTACGGGAGAACATCAGGGTGCGCAGGGCAGGCTTTGCCTACCGTCGGCAGTTCTCCAAGTTCCTGCAGAGGTGAGGCACCCATCTTCCCTGCCTTGATTGCCTCACCTATTAAAATGGCCAACCTCAGGTCTGCTCCAAATCCCCCACGCCCTCATGTCTTCTGCCTGCAGGTACGCCATTCTGACCCCTGAGACATGGCCACGGTGGCGTGGAGATGAACGCCAGGGTGTCCAGCACCTGCTCCGTGCCGTCAACATGGAGCCAGACCAGTACCAGATGGGGAGTACCAAGGTCTTTGTTAAGAACCCAGAATCGGTGAGTGTGTATGACAGAGAAAAGTTCTGGGTCAATACCCAGAACTCACATAAAGGTGGACAGAGAAAACCAACTGTACAAGCATGTCCTCCTATGACCTTCACATATGCATCATGGGACTCCTGCACTGCACTATCACACTGTCACACACATACACACACAAACACATGAGCACAAAGACACACAGAAACACACACACATATACCCACACATTTTAAAAGGTGAAATATAAGAGTATAAGAAAATAAAGAGAAACCGGGCGGTGGTGGCGCACACCTTTAATCCCAGCACTCGGGAGGCAGAGGCAGGTGGATATTTGTGAGTTCGAGGCCAGCCTGGTTTACAAGAGCTAGTTCCAGGTCAGACTCCAAAGCTACAGAGAAACCCTGTCTCAAAAAACCAAAACAAAACAACAAAAAATAAAACCTTTAAAAAGAAAAAGGGATAAGAATGTAGAAAGACTGTGTTTTGTGAAAACAAAAACAAAAACAAAAAACAAGTTAAATGCAATTATAGAAATCAGTCTTTGTCCAGATAGGTGTGTGTGGTGCTGGGATAAAACCCAAGGCCTCACCATGCTAACCACACACGCCACCACTGAGCTATGCCCTGACCCTTGATTTGAATTTTGCTCTTGTTAGGGTGAGAAGTGTTTTTAAAGTCTTCAGGCTTGGACACAAATATTTTTATCCACTGAACTATTTCTACAAAACCTCGTTATTTTTTAAAAAGCAGAGCCCAGTTTTGTTCTGGACAGTTCTTCCCAGGCTGGAGAATGACACAGTTAGTAAGGTGCTCACCATGCAAGCCTAAGTTTGGTCCTCAGAATTCATGTTAAAGGGCCAGGCTTGGTGAGTCGCACTGTAATCCTACTGCTGGAAACAGGAGCAGTATGGGATCACTGGCCAGCTAGCCAATCCACAAGTCTCAGGTCCAGAGAAAGACCCTGCCTCAAAAAATAAGGTAGAGGACTGGAGATGTGACTCAGCAATTAAGAGCACTGGTTACTCTTCCAGAGGATCCAGGTTCAATTCCCAGCAACCACAGGGTGGGTTACAATCATCTGTAACTCCAGCTCCAAATGATTTGATGCCTCTTCTGGCCTCTGAGGGCACTGTACACACATATTGTGTATGCAGACAAGCATATACACACTAAAATAATAATTTAAAAAATAAAATAAGCTGGAGATAAATAGAAGACACCCAGCATCAACCCCTGCCTTCCAAAGGTGTGCACACGTGCTCATGCGCGCGCACACACACACACACACACACACAGAGCAAACCACTGGCTGAGCTGGGATTTGAGACTAACAAGTTCTAATTTAATTTTATGTGTGTGTGTGTGTGTGTGTGTGTGTGTGTGTGTGTGTGTGAGAGAGAGAGAGAGAGAGAGAGAGAGAGAATACTATGCATGTATGGGTGCTCACAGAGGCTAGAAGAGGATGTTGGATCCCGTGCAACTGGAGTTGCAGGGGGTTGTGTGCTGCCTGACATGGGTGCTGGGAACTGAATCTGGCTCTTCTGCAAGAGAAGTAGGTACTCTTAACTGCCGTGCCATCTCTGTCTAGCACAGCACTTCTGTTCCAATTTAATTAATGCAGAGGGGTGTGAGCCCCCAAATGGGAAGGACTTCTGGGTACAGTCATGAAGAGGATGGAGAGAATGGGACTCAGTTGATAGAGTGCTTCCCTAGAATGCACGAAGTTCTGGGCTTCATCCCTGGTAACCCTTAAACCAGATGTGATGGTGCATGCCTGTCCTCCCAGCACTTCAGAGGTAGAGGCGGGAGGATCAGGGGTTCAAAGTTGTCCTCAGCTGCAGAGCAAGTGTGAGGCTTCCATGGGAACTCAGGGTTTTGGGAGAGGCCAGGACCCAATACCCCTCCCTCCTGTCCAGCTTTTCCTCCTGGAAGAAATGAGAGAGAGGAAGTTTGATGGCTTCGCCCGTACCATCCAGAAAGCCTGGCGGCGCCACATAGCAGTCCGAAAGTATGAGGAGATGCGGGAAGAAGGTGAGGAGCCTCCGTTAGGAGGCCCAGTCTGCGGGCAGGAGGATTAAAGAGAGGCCATGGCTTTCAACCACACATGTGTCCTCACAGCTTCCAACATCCTGCTGAACAAGAAGGAACGCAGGCGAAACAGCATTAACCGGAATTTTGTCGGGGACTATCTGGGGCTGGAGGAGCGGCCTGAGTTGCGCCAGTTCCTGGCCAAAAGGGAACGAGTGGACTTTGCTGACTCAGTCACCAAGTATGACCGCCGTTTCAAGGTAAGACTTGAGTGGGTGTTCCCATCAAAGGCTGTGCCTCTGCCTCGTGCCCATACCAGAAACACACCACCCATGGGATCCAGATGCCCCTGTCCACCTAGCTTCCAGACATCTTTCCTCACAGACATGCTCCCGCCAGGCTCACACACCTATCCACAAGTAAACCCGTCCGTCAGACATGACCTCATGGGGCTGGCAGAGCACTTAGCATGAACCCTGGGTTCTGTCCTCGGTACTACACAAACCAGGTGTGGTAGCAAATGTCTATAACCCCAGCTCTTGGAGAGTTCAGGATTTCAAGTTCACCCTCTTCTATATAGTGTGTTCCAGGTCAGCCTGAGCTATGTGAAACCCCAAGGGGGAGGGAGACACTACATGGAGCACTGCCACACCCACCCACACTCCCACAGCCGATAATAGAGCCATCTATCAAACCTGACCTTGTGTAGCCAGACTACCTAGCCATCAGCTATACCCTCATCTTGCCTACATCTGTCTACACATACAACTTGCCCAGAAGCCCATTCCACAGGACCACTTCCCTCACCTGGCTTAGACACACCTGTCCCTTGATTCTGATGCCTCTGTCCATATAAACACTCTCACCAAGCCAAGGGATCCTTGTCCACAGGTACATGCCTGACTGTCCCAGAAATCACCACCAAATTAATTTTCGTGATTGATTAACCTAATGTAGAAAAGTCTCTTCTAGACATGCACAGCTGGACATGGCACGTAGCCTGTGGCCCATCCACCACACCAGGGCACTTCCATCTCTTCTAGACATGCACAGCTGGACATGGCACGTAGCCTGTTGCCCATCCACCACACCAGGGCACTTCCATCTCTTCTAGACATGCACAGCTGGACATGGCACGTAGCCTGTGGCCCATCCACCACACCAGGGCACTTCCATCTCTGGGTCCAGACGATCCACTTCCATAAGACACACTCTCTCTTGCTGTCTCAGTTAGGGCTTCTATTGCTGTGCAGAAACACCATGGCCATGGCAACTCTTAGAAGAAAAACTCTTTGAATTGGGGTGGCTCACTTACAGTTTCAGAGGTTCGGTCCATTATCGTCATGGCAGGGAGCATGGCGGTGTGCAGGAGACGTGGTGTTGGCTCCATCTTGATCAGAAGGCAACAAGAAATGGTCTGTGACACTGGAAATAGTTTTGAGTGTAGGAGAACTCAGAGCCCGCCCCCACGGTGACACACTTCCTCCAACAAGGCCACACCCCCTAATAGTACCACTCCCTTTGGGAACCATTTTCTTTCAAACCACCACACCTACCCACACCTGCGTTCTTAGTTTTGTTACTCAATAAAATACTCTGATAAAACCAACGTGTGGAAGAAAGGATTTCTTTGGTTCACAGCACCAGACTACAGTCCCTCAGCATGGGAGAGTCAAGGCAGGAACCTTAAGCAGTTAGTTACATCCACAGCAAGAGCAGAAATCAATGCACCGAAGCATGCATGCATGTAGCTGGCTTGCTCCTTTTTGTTCAGCCTGAGGCACAGTCCATGAAATAGTCTGCCCACCTCATTAATGTAATCAAGATAATTTCCCACAGATGTCCCCACATGCCAACCTATTCTAGAGAATCCCTTGGCTCTAGATTGTGCTAAGTTGACAAAACCAATTGTCAGGGACCAGCGAGACAGCACAGGAGATAAAGGTACTTGCTGCCAATTCTGAGACCTGAGTTCAGTTCCTAGAACCAAGTGGGCAAAGGGAAAGAACTGACGCCCACAGGTTGTCCTCTGACCTCCATGCCATGTCATTCGCATGCCCACACATGTTAAAATAAAACTAGCCGTCATTGTTGAATTTTTGGGCTGCCTGGTGCAGTTCTTGTTGGCTGGAGCTAGGATCTGAGGACCTCAAAGAATGGGGCGGTCTGATGCTGCAGACAACCTGACTTCACTCCTATGCAGTGCACTCCTATGCAAGAATGGAACAAAGAAAGTAATGATTCAACAAAGGTTATCTGAGTTCAGAAAAGCATGACTAGAAAAACATGCACATAAATATCAGTAAGCACACAGTAAATATTTTTTAAAAGATTTATTTATTTATTATGTACACAGTGTTCAGCCTCCATGTTTGCCTGTTGGCCAGAAGAGGGCACCCGATCTCATTACAGATGGTTGTGAGCCACCACATGGTTGCTGGGAATTGAACTAAGGACCTCCGGAAGAGCAGCCAGTGCTCTTAACCTCTGAGTCATCTCTCCAGACAAGCACATAGTAAATATTAACAGAGCAGCCCTTTCCCAGAACTTTCTCGGAACATGTCGATTTAAGCATAGTTGCACAGATACAGATACAAGAGATTGTATCTGGGAAACCACAGAAGCAAAGCAGAGGCCATATCCAGACTCAGGGTCCACTGACCAGACTGGGTTCTAGAGATATGTTCTGACATCCAACAAGAATAAACTTGTCTTATAAATTAATAAAAATGTTTGTCACGGGAGGCACCAAGAGCAATCATGCACCTGAGGCAAAAGGCCCTTTGCCTTTTTTTGCGGCAGCCTCCCTCGCAGTTCCCCAGGCTCATCATGCGCCATTCTTTTGACAATGTCTTGGCACACACCTGCCTTCCTATACAGATTCAGAGACTCGTGTGGTTCATATGCCCACATACCCCTTACTTATGACCATGACTTTTCTAGTTTTGATCCAAGGTTGGCCTAGAACTTGCAGTCCTCCTGAGCACCAGGATTACAAGTGTGTCACACCACGATCAGATGGCTTAGGCTATATACGCCTGTTTTCCCCTGTAAGCTGTATATACTCACCTGAGCAATCCATACCTTTACATTAGTTGAGCTGAGGGCATGTGGTTCAGTGACAGAGTGTGCGCTTAGCATGCAAGAAGGATTCCATTCCCAGCACAAATCCATACACACGCATACAACTTTGTGAACTTTTCCTAGAGCTGCTAACAAATGTCTGTTCACTCCAGATAGGTCCATCAACAACAGATCAAAGAAATGATTCCATTAAGGTATAGCTTGGTGGTATAATAAATTTAGTCCAGGTTATTTCCAGGAGCATGGCTAAAGGATTGGTTACTTAGAAAAGCTTGGACAACTTAGAATTGGCTATACCACCAGAGAATGTCTCTCATTCTCCCTCAGAACACATTAATTGCCTATAGATCTTCAAGAAGGGATGGGGCTACATGAGTCCCTCCTAGCAACCATTAACTGTCTACAAATCCTCGGGACCCCTGGCCTCAAGAGTCCCTCACCAAAAGTTAATGGGCCCAATCTTGTGCAAGTCTCTGGAAAGTATATGCGGCTGCAGAGAGGGCAACAGTCATGTCATACCCAGAGGCCAGCATTCCACAACACAAACACAGGAACCAACCACATCCATCAGGGTGTTTCTTATATCCTGTACCTGTTGACTGATCCAGACATCCCTAACCAATATACCCTCACTTTTATTCTATTTCTTACATGATTTAGCAACTCACACGCCTGCGCTTGGAGGGATTTCCCAGTCACCTTCCCTGTAAGCCCCACCCTTGTCTAGAGTTGATCTGACGTCAGACTGCCCAGGCCCCGGGGCCCAGGCATCAGCCTCCGGCTTTGCCTTTCCACAGCCTATCAAACGGGACTTGATCCTGACCCCCAAGTGTGTGTATGTGATTGGGAGAGAGAAGGTCAAAAAGGGACCAGAGAAGGGTCTGGTTCGTGAAGTCCTGAAGAAGAAATTGGAGATCCAGGCCCTTCGAGGGGTGTCCCTCAGGTAAGGCCAAGTCCCTAGCTCTCTTGCCCCTTTCTGTCACATTCACTTACCAGTGCTTTCAGGATCTTCAACAAGCTATTTAATTACATTTTTATCTGGGGAGACGGGCACACAGCCCAGCACATTGAGGGGAAGTGGGTAGAAAAGCATTCCACCATGTGGGCCTCAGGGGATGTGACTCAGGTCCGACCCTACTTTTGTGATCTTTGTGTGGAGACAATTTCTGTCCCTCTTTCTATCTGACCTCTGGTCCTTCCCAATTACCACCTTCTCGGGCTCTTCCTCCTCCCCTCCCCCAATTTGGTCCTCATAGATTGGACCCTACATGTTTTCCTGTACCCTCACTCTGCTCTCCTTCCTCTCTGCCAGCACCAGACAGGATGACTTCTTCATCCTTCAAGAAGAGGCTGCAGACAGTTTCTTAGAAAGTATCTTCAAGACCGAATTCGTCAGCCTTCTGTGCAAGCGCTTTGAAGAGGCAGCGCGCAGGCCCCTGCCCCTCACCTTCAGCGACACGTATGCTCCTCAACCCACAGCCAATTCGAGCACCACTCTCTGCCTGGTCTATGTGCGGTGCCCCCTACCTACCGCAGGGACCCTGGCACGGGTTGGGTGTGGAAGTGGAACCCCAGCTGGCGCCCCCAAATTCCCTTCTCTCCCCTAGACTACAGTTCCGGGTGAAGAAGGAAGGCTGGGGCGGAGGCAGTACCCGCAACGTCACCTTCTCCCGCGGGATAGGTGACTTGGCTATGCTCAAAGCTGGGGGCCGAGCTCTCACTATCAGCATTGGGGACGGTCTGCCTAAGAGCACCAGTAAGTCCGCGGGAAGCAGAGGTGGACATCGTGGGGGCGAGGCCTGTTGGGGCGTGGTTGGTGAAGACCAGTCAACTTTGTGGGGGTGGAGCTAGTTAGGCTGGTCCAGAGAGGTCAGGGTCTCAAGCGTCAAGGTGTAGAGGAAGATAACCCGCCTGAGGAAAATGACCAATGAGAGGGAGGAAACGTGAAGGGTCGCGGCCACAGAAGCAACCCTAAGCTGTCAACAGATGGTGGGGCGTGTCCTGAAGTGAGAGAGCTCAAAGAATAGGGAGGGTGAGGGGAAGTTCAGAAAGGGTGGAATCTCCACCAGCAACTAACGTGGGAGAACCAATGAGCATGAGCAGAGGCGTGGTCTCAAGCAGAAGGAGTGTGGACGCATGTTGGTCCTGGTGCGGCCTGGCCAGTCCTCAAATCTGTCTCTGCTGTCTTTCTATTTTCAGAGCCTACACGGAAGGGGTTAGCCCAAGGAAGACCTCGAAGGTCAGCGCAGGCCCCTACTCGAGCAGCTCCTGGGCCCCCCAGAGGTGAGGACCTAGTGACTTACGCTGCCTTTTGTGGACTTCAGAATCTAACAACAGTGACTCAACTCACTATAGCTCTCCCATCTACAAGAGGCATAATCGGGAATATTTCTAAGATCTGACCTCTCCCACCATCCGGCACAATCCTAGCCTGTAAACTACGTTTTATTTAGCCAACTCATCATATTTATTCTTGCCTCTAGATCTTTGCTTAGACTTGGCATCCAAATCCCCACATTACTTATACCCTAGAGGTAGAATGCTTGCTTAGCATGAGGAAAGACATATAAATCTGGGTTTGTCAACTGCACAGGAAGTTTGAGACCCTGTCTCAAAAATAGATAGGAGAGCCAGGCAGTGGTGGTGCACACCTTTAACACCAGCATGTGGGAGGCAGAGGCAGAGGATCTCTGAGTTTGAGGCCAGCCTCGTCTATAGGACTGGCTCCATAGCTACTGAAACCTCCCTCCCAAAAAAGATGGATGGATGGATGGATGGATGGATGGATGGATGGATGGATAGATCGAACATAGAAAGGAAGGAAGGAAGGAGAGAGAGAGAAGAGAGGGAAAGAAAAGAAAGAAAAAAAGATTTGGGGGGGCTGGAGAGATGGCTCAGAGGTTAAGAGCATTGATTGTTCTTCCAGAGGTCCTGAGTTCAATTCCCAGCAACCACATGGTGGCTCACAACCATCTGTAATGAGATTTGGTGCTCTCTTCTGGCCTGCAGTCATACAAGGAGGAGGCTGAACACTGAACACAATAAATAAACCTTTAAAAAAAAAAAAGATTTGGGCTGGGTGTGGTGGTGAACACCTTTAATTCCAGGACTCAGGAGGCAAAGGCAGGTGGATCTCTGAAAGTTCAAGGCCAGCTTGGTCTGTGTAGCCAGTGCCAGGCCAGCCAAGGCTACACAGTGAAACCATAAACCAAAGGAGAAGGGAGAGGTGGGAGGTGAGGAAAAGGAAAAGACAGAGAGAAGAAAGGAGGGGAGTAGGAAGAAGTGAGGGAGAAGGAAGAGGAAGAAAGAAAGAAACTCCCAAGTCTTCATCAAGTGTGTACCGTGGCATGTGCCCCACACATACACTAATAATACGTAAAGCCACTCACAAAAGCCCTTCTATGGGTGTCCCAGCATCTTTTATGGCTTCCCTATAGATACTCCTGCCTCCAGGGTCCCTCATTCAGACTCTGGCCTTTTCTTTTTGTTTGTTTTGGTGGTTTGGTTTTTCTTTCTGTTTTTTGTTTTGTTTTGTTTTGGTTTTGGTTTATTGAGACAGGGTTTCAATAACAGCCCTGGCTGTCCTGAAACTCACTCAGGACAGTAGACCAGGCTGGCCTTGACCTCAGAGATCAACCTGCCTCTGCCTCCTGAGTGCTGGGATTAAAGGTGTGCACCACCCACCCCTGGCTCCTGTTTTTGTTTTTGAGAAAGGATCTTGATGTGTAGTCTGGGAACTTACAAAGGTCTACCTGCCTCTGCCTCCCCAAGTGCTGATTAAATGCATCACCACGTTCTTGTTTTTGAGACAGGGACACTCTATGCGGTCCTGACTGGTAGGACCGCTAGAACTTAGAGACCCACCTGCCTCTTCTTCCCCAGGTGCTGGGGTCATCACCACTCCTGGCCCTCAGACACAGTTCTACCATACTGGGTTGAGAGTGGCTGCATCTTCTGTCAGGCTCAGATCTCAGCACCAACTCCTCAAATGTTCACAGCTACTCATGACATCTCTATCTTTGTTTCCACAATAGGCATGAATCGAAATGGGGTACCACCTTCTTCCCGGGCGGGGCCCCTACCCCTGGAGATCACATCTGGAAGGAGTTCCCAGAGGCCTCCCCGGGGCCCTCCATCCTCAACCCTAGGAGCCAGCAGACGTCCCCGGGCACGGCCACCTTCAGAGCACAACACAGAATTCCTCAATGTGCCTGACCAGGGTGTGGCAGGGTAGGTGGGGATGGGTGGAGGGCACAGTCCCAGGAGGTGGATAAGGGACAGTGGACTATCTATCTAGGGCTGTGATGAAACCCACACTGTCTCCTACAGCATGCAAAGGAAGCGAAGCATAGGGCAGAGACCTGTGCCAGGTGTGGGCCGGCCCAAGCCCCAACCACGGATCCATGGCCCAAGGTGCCGGGCACTGTACCAATACATAGGCCAAGATGTGGATGAGCTGAGCTTCAATGTGAATGAAGTAATTGAGATCCTCATGGAAGGTTTGTATTCCGGGGTAGAGGTTGAGAGTGGGGAGTGTTCAGAACCTTGACATAGTGAGGCAGCTACGCATTACTGCATAGCCTTCCCATCCATGCAAAAACCAGGAACAAGGGCCACTGAGATGGCCCAGTAGGTAAAGGCCATTGACATCAAACCTAATGATCTGAGTTCTATCCCTAGGACTCTCAGCAGTGGACAGAGAGAATGAACTCACACACACACACACACACACACACACACACACACACACACACGCATGCACACATACACAAAGGCTGGGGAGATGGCTCCGTGGTTAAGGCTCTTGTCTTGAAAACATGAGGACCAGAGTTCTGATTTCCAGAATCCCCAGAGCAAGCTGGCTAGCAAGCCTAACAGCACCATCGAGCTCTGGTTCTTTTTTTTTTTTTTTTTTTTTTTTTTTTTTTTTTGTTTTTCGAGACAGGGTTTCTCTGTGGCTTTGCAGCCTGTCCTGGAACTAGCTCTTGTAGACCAGGGTAGCCTCGAACTCACAGAGATCCACCTGCCTCTGCCTCCCGAGTGCTGGGATTAAAGGCGTGTGCCACTGCCGCCCAGCAAGCTCTGTTCTTACTGAGAGATTCTGCCTTAGTGAATACAGTGGGTGACAGTAGAGAATGGTGACATAGGGTCTCCACATGCACACCCCATACATAGGCATCCACACATGCAAAAACATACAGCTCAGAGGTGTATACCATGCACACACATTATGGAAAAAGAACGTGTAATTTAAAAAAATGAAAAGCTGAGCACAGTGGTGCACACTTACAAAATAAAGAAATAAGCAGACGGGGTATCAAGCTCATAGGCTCAGTCTGGATAACCTAGTCTCGGAACTTCGCCTCCTAAAGCACCTAGGGCTGCGGCTTCATTTTATCACACCTCATGCCTAAGCCTTTTTATTACTTTATGGTATTTTATGGTATTTATTACTTTATGGTATTTTGAACTCCCTAAGGACGGCCTCCTGTGTGGTGAGGTGACAGGGAAGTGCCACCACATCAGGGTGTCAGTAACAGCTGACTTTACAAGTCCTTGTAAGTAGGAAGGATGGCCCTGCCCAATTCCTACCTTCATCCCCTGGGATGACCCCAGAAGGGCTGCAGACTCACCAAACACTTCAGAAGTGGATAGCAGGGCCCCCCTGGATGTCATGGGGACCTGGTTATTCCTAGCTACATCTGGAGTTTGAAGGAAGGCGTCTAAAGAAGGAGATTGTCTAGAGAATGGCAGAGACTGCTGAGTGCAGATCAGTGGTACAGCACTGTCTCATGTGCAGGAGGTGCTAGGCTTCTCAATGTAAGGGGGATGAGGGAGAGGATGGAAGGGCGATAGAGAGAGGGAAGTCGGGCTGCTAAGGATATGGCTCAATCAGTAAGCTGCTCAGCAGTAGAACATTTGCCTAGCATGTACAAAGCCCAACGCCCTGCCTCCAGATCCAAAGGCTGATAGCCATGCATAATGTCACATACATATAGTCCAAGAACTTCAGAAACTGAGGATGGAGAGTATAAAGTCAAACTGGGCCACTCAGGGAGACAGAACCAGTCTCCAAACAAAACAGAAGTGAGTGTGATGCTCACGGTATAATCGCAGTCCTCAGGGGACAGAGGCAGGGGGATAAGGTCAACCTCAGCAACATAGTGCGCACATGCACACATGTCTTCGGGTTTATATGTGTGTATCTTTGAGCATGTGTGCACGGACACATGTGTCTGTATGTGTGCATCTGTGTGTATGTGTGTAGGCGCACATATGTGCATTCTAATGTTTTATGAAAGTGCACACGTGTCATGGTCTGCACATAGAGGTCAGAGGGCAACTTAGGGTGTCAGTCCTTACCTTCCACCTTGTTTGAGACAGTGTGTTTTGTTGCTCGCTACCGTATATGCCAGGCTAACTGACCCAAGCGTTTCCAGGGATTCTCCTGTCTCTACCTCCTGTTTCACCATAGAGAAGCATGGAATAACAGATGTGTCACCACTGCATCCAGCTTTCATGGGCTCTAAGAAACTCAGGTCCTCACCAATGCATGACAAGTACTTTCTCCACTAAGCCATCTCTCTGGCCCTGCACAGCATGTTTGCAGACAGGCAGAACCATACAATACCATGTCTCCAAAGCAAACAAATATCCAAGATGAGTATAAAATAGAAACAGAGAAAGCATGCATGCTCTCCCCAGTGTGCACTGGGCATCTCAAGCTCTTCTCTCCCACAGATTCCTCTGGCTGGTGGAAGGGCCGACTCCATGGCCAGGAAGGTCTCTTCCCAGGAAACTATGTGGAGAAGATCTGACTGTCCACCCACCAGTCTGCCTGCCTGTGGGAGCTTTGACTTCCCCGGCTGCACTGCCCTGTGGCCTCCAGCCCGGTGAGGCCCTGTGTGTGGAGGGTCACCACTGTCCCCCATGCCTGGTGCTGGCCTCCCATGGGTTGAATTGCTGTCCAAATCTCTATTTCATCATGTGTCCGATAGGATTCGCTGCAGAACCTACCTCCCAACTGCCTTGTGTGTATGAAATGAGTCATGTCCTGCCCTGAGAGCCAAGTGCTGTGCACAGTCCAGGGTTAGGGGACTTTGACAGCCGGGCTCTCCACCTTTCTCTCATCACTGAGGCAAATAAACATGTCAGGTAAAAGCAAGGAGAAAATTACTGAGTTCTGAGGCTGGGGATGTGGCTTAGTTGGCAGAGTGCTTGCTTCTCAACATGAGGCCCTGGGTTTCATCAGGACCACATCAGATTGGGCATGGTGGTGCATGACTGTGATTTCAGTACTCAAGAAACAGGGACAGGGAGACCGAGAGTGCAATGTCAGCCTTGACTATACAGTTGATTTTAAAAACAAAATATTTATTTATTTGTGTGTGTGCGTAGGTCTGAGGACACCTTTGTGAAGCTCTCCGTCCACCATGTGACTATCAGGCTTTGTGGTGAGGGCTTTGCCCACTAAGCCCTCTCAGTCCCTAAATCACTGATGTTCAGGATGTCCTGGGCTATATAAGATTCGTGTGTGTGTAGGTGAGGAAACCGCTCAGAAAAGTTCTTCTGCTTCTGTATTTGCCTCAGGAAACCAACCTTGGCTGGTAAAACAAGCACAAGGATGTAGCTGGGCCTCGTCAGGCCTCTCATTGGTCAATCATTCTGCAAAAGCATTTACCTGTCCTTGAGTGTGGCTGGACCATTCCGTCTCTGAGTGCTGATTCTCTTACACTCCAGTTCAGAGACACTCGCATAGCATGGGGTTAAATCACAGCACTGAGAGAGAAAGAGAGGAAAGGACAGAGAGAAAATGACTTACTATATAGACCAGGCTAGTCTTTTGTTTTGTTTTTGTTTTTGTTTTTCGAGACAGGGTTTCTCTGTGGCTTTGCAGCCTGTCCTGGAACTAGCTCTTGTAGACCAGGCTGGTCTCGAACTCACAGAGATCCGCCTGCCTCTGCCTCCCGAGTTCTGGGATTCCTGGCGTGCTCAGGCTAATCTTGAACTTCTACAACTCTGTCTGCCTTTGCCTCCCAAGTGCTAGAATGAACATTTATTTATTTTAAATAATTTTTTGAGATTATGAAAACAATTACATCACTTTCCCCTTCCTAAATACATAAATACAACCTGCTCAGTCTATAATGTCAATTGTATGTATATGCTTTCAGGGGTTAACATCTGATAACCAATTGGTGTGTTCTTTCCTGGGGAAGACTGTTTCTCATGCTCTCAGCATCCCTTAGTTGCCTGTAATTCTCTGTCTAGGGTTGAGGCCTCACAAGCCTCGCCCCCAATGGCTTTGGTGAGAGAGGAGGGTCAGTGAGATGGCCAGCAGGCCAGTGTGCTTGCTGTTCACTCCTGGCAGCCTGCGTTCAAACCCCAGAACCCACATAAAGGTGGACGGAGAGAGCTGACTCTGCAGAGCTTTTCCTCTCGATGGCTGGGTGGTTAAGAGCACCGACTGCTCTTGTAGAGGACCAGGGTTTGATTTCCAGTACCCACAAGGCGGCTCACAGCCGTCCATAACACCTTCTTCTGGCTTCCCTGGGCACCAGGCACACACGTGGTACATACACCCATGTAGGCAAAACACTTATATACATAAATAGGAATAAAAATATTTATAATAATAGCACATAAATGGTTTAAGACCAGTGGGTGGCCCAGCCAGTAGAGGTGCTTCCTACCAGTACTGACAACATGCACTCTGTGTGAGGACCCACACGGTGGGGAAGAGAACTAATTTCTGCTAGCTGTCCTCTGATCTCTAAATGCACAATATGGGACATGTTTGCCCATAAACACATAGCAAAAAAACAATAATTTAATTGCAATTTTTAAATAAATAAATTTTCCTTACCAAAAATAAAAAATAAAAAAAGGAAAGGGCTGGGGAAATAGCTTAGTTGGTAGTGTTTGCTTAGCATGCATGAAGGCCTGGGTTCCAACCTAGCAGTGAAATGTGTCAAGGACTAGCCCCAACATAAATCATTTCTTACCAGCATAGAGGCATGGGAATATTAAAGACACAATTCACACGACAGTATGGGGAGGGGGTTTCAGTGATCATTCAAATCCTGAAATCACCCGCATTTATTTTCAAACAGCTTTTCTATCAGTGCAAACTGGGGGCGGGGGTAACAAAAACTTCATTGGCATTCTGTTTCCTAGGTAGTGGGGAACGACTTAGGTCACGTCTTGCTTATGCCCATTTTGTCAGGAAGGCTGAAAACACCTCTTCCCCAGGCGACCTCATAATTACAGTAGAAGGAGCAGAACGACATTAGCGTATCCTGACCACCTTCAGGATGGCGCCGGGTTTGCTTTTCTATCAAAGGAGCTAGGCGACCGCGCCAGATGCACCAGTTAGTCTCCCAGCTACTCCGACCATCAGACAAATGTGGGAAATGGCCTGCATTCTCAGCTCCCACAGAAATGGAAGGAGGGAAGAGACAAATAAGAGGAAGGAAAGGGAACAGAAGAGAAGAAGAAAAACAAGGTTGAGGAAAGTAGCTCATGTAGAAAGTCGGGTTCCATCCCGAGCACCGCATAATACTCCTCCAGCACTCGGGAGGCAGAGACACCTGGATCTCTGTGAGTTCCAGGACAGCCTGGACTGTTACATAGAGAAACCCTGTCTCCAACTTTGAGGCCAGCCTGAGCTACATAGAAAGAAAGAGGAGGCGGGGGGGTGGGCAGAAGGGGTTTTCGTTCTTTCCTTTCAAGCTCACCATGCAGATTGCTCTCCCCTCTTAGCAATTTGTGGGCATAGCCCTAGCTCCACTGGCATGGAGGATACCCCACTTAGAGGAAGTGAGGCTCCCGAGAAGGGTAAATGGTTAAGAGTTGGACAGGGTGCTGGATAAATTCTAAGGGACAGCTTTGCATATTTAGGTTAGGAACAGCTCCAGACCGTGAACCGCTGTTACCTCAAACCTACCCAGTCCTCAGCTCCCACATCCTGTGGGTTCTTTCACAAAATGTCTTACATCCGGCCCCTCCACCCCCTTCCTTGTGGCCCTGCTCTTTCCTCAGCCTCACCCTATTCTTCCTTCCCAGCATAAACACACCTCTCCGCCTTGCAACCGAAAGAGGCTGGGACTCCAGGCCAGCTGGTCAAGTGCTTGGCTAAATGCACAAAGCCCCAGGTTGGGTCCCCAGTACAGCATACAGCAAATGTTGTGATATTACACCTACAGTCCCAGCACTCTGGATGTGAGGTAGGACATAGTTGCGAATTTCACACACAGTTGCGAATTTCAAACACATATTTTGAACATATTCACCAACACCTCCAGCTTCTCCCACAACCATTCTCTTTCCACCCTCCCATCCATGTCAGATAAACCTGAAGATGTTTTCTGTCTTCCTTTTCTTGAATTTCTCCATCGAATCTAGCTTGTATTGTCAGTTTATTCTTGGAAATGGGGCCTGCCTTGGTGTGTGCTCAAGCTACCAGGGGTCACTGTTCCCTTGATGCTACCTTCCATCTCTGATTCCTACACTCTTTCTGATATTTCTTCTGAGAAGATGGTCCCTGGAGGGAGAGGTATAACATACGGGTGCCATTTAGAGCTGAGTATTCAACAGTCTCTTATTCTTTGTATGTTGGCCAATTCGGAAGACCCTGTCCAGTTGTTTTTGTTTTCAAAAAAATTTTAAGTATATTTATTTCATCTTAGGTGTATGAGTGTTCTGTTTGTATGGTGAGCCATCTGTCTAGTCCCCAGACCCTCTCTTTAAAAAAAGGCTCTTACTAGGCACACATGGTAACACATCTGTGATCCCAGCAATAAGGAATCTGAAGAAGGCTGAGCATGGTGACACACTTTTAATCCCTGCACTGTGCTATGTCCTTGGGCCTCCTCTTGAATGTGTTGTTGTTGTTGGGGGAGGTGTTACTTGGAGATTTCTGTTGGTTTGTTTGATCATGAGATACAGTCTCACTATGTGGCCCTGGCTGGCCTGGGACTTTTATGTAAAGCAGAGATCAGACGGCTTCTACCTCCCAAATATTGGAGTTAAAGATTAAACATTCCTGGCTTGTTTTAGTTTTTTGAGACAGGATCTCACGTGGCACAGAACAGTATTAAATTCTATGTATAACTGAAGATGACCTGACTTTCTCGTCTCTACTTCCGGTGCTGGGGCGACAACTGCACTACCACAGGTGGTTTGTGTGATTCTAGGGACAAACCTATGGCTTTGTGCATGTTAGCCAAGCAATCTACTAACTAAATGGCATCCCCAACCCCTTTCTCAGTTTTAATTTTATTTGTTAAAAGTTTATTTTATTATTTATCTATATGTCTGTGTGTATCTGTGTGAGCACAAATGCCAGCAGAAGACGTGCCAATTTTCAGGAACTCGAGTTAGAGATATTTGTGAGCAGCCATGTGAACTTGGGTTCTCTGCAAGAGTTCAACCTTTGAGCCATCTCTCCAGCCCCCCTCTTTCTCAGTTTCTAAATGTCTTCTAACCATCTTCTTTGCCTAAGCGGCACATACAGACTCTTAGTTTACCTAGAAATATGCTGTATATAAAGTCTACAGTTGTTCATGGCTCAGTAAATTAAACATTCTTGAATGCTTGAATGCATAAGGATCTGAAATCTAAATTCTACTTTATCAGCTACCTCAAAACCCATCCTCCAAATGATCACCAGAAAGAGATGCTGTGCCTTCCCCAGTGTAAGTGGCTGTTCCTCCCCCCAATCCGGCAGGGAAAGTCCTAAAGTCAGAAGGTCCCTGAAACTGACCCAATTCACAGGGGCCCCTCTCTGCCAGAGTAAACAATACATGTTGCTGAGAATCACTTTCACAAAAGTCAGTCTGCAAATAAGACCCAGATGTGCCCAGCTGTCTGGGACAGGTTCGGACCAACCTGCTGAGCTGCCTGCCGTGTGCTCCAGGTCCCAGCTTTGTGAGCTGTCACACGTTAAGGGGTGGGCTTTGGTGACGCAGCTGTCTTGGAGTCATTTCTGCTTCTGTAAGTGACCCCTCACACATATCCCTGTAAGTAACCACAGTAAAACTCTTGGTTCACCAAGGTGGGCTCCCTATCGAAGGTGAGTAAACATGTTTGTGTGTCCCTAGAAAAGATATCTGTCACACAACAGCAGCTGCCACAGAAGCTTGGCGTCCTGAGCCCTGAACCCCAGGTACTAGGTAAATGCCAGGTAGACACTATGGCCTCTCTGTAACTGCAGCCTCACATGGTGGAGACCAAGGATCCCCAGGGCCATATTGGTGAGATCTGGGTTTTGTCGAGAGGCTCTGCCTCACTGAATATGGACGAAGAGTCATGGGGGATTATTCACCACACTAACCTCCAGCCTTCATATGTATAAACAACCAGGTACACATGGACCCACACACATGTGCACATGTACCCACACGAAACCCCTCCACTAACATGCATGCACCACACACATGAAAATGGAAAAATAATATTCATCAGAGACAGCATCAGAAACCACATTTTCTCTCATTTCCACCTCTCACGGGGCCTATAGGACCTACCCAAGTTCTCTTCCTGGCCTCCACACCATGTCTTCATTCTGTTTCCACAGTGGAGAGATCTCCTCACTGTAGCCAGCTTCCCAGAGTGCTCTGCTTTCCCAGGCATCAAGGCACAGCCCTCCCCCCCCCCCAGACAGGTTTCCCTGACTCCAAGATCAGTTCTCTGCTGTTGTTGTTATTGTCACTCCGTTTCCAGAGGCTGACTCCAGCATCCCAAGAGCAGTACTCCTGTCCCTGGCACATAGGGAAGTGGGATGTGCAGGAACCCTCACTGCACTACACCTTGCTACTTGTGGGATTTACCTATTCACTAAACCTGAGGTCCACAGTTCTGAATTAGGCTATTACAACAGATTTATTCTTTTTTTTTCATTTTTTATGTACATTGGTGTTTTGCCCATGTGTATATCTGTGTGAAGGCATTGGATCTCCTAGAACAGACAGTTGTGAGCTGCCATGTGGGTGCTGGGAATTGAACCCGGGTCCTCTGGAAGAGCAGCAGTGCTCTTAACCGCTGAGCCATCTCTCAAGCCCCAACAGATTCATTCTTACTGCACACTTGGATGCACTGAAAAATTTGAAACTTGCTAGGAAGATGGCTCTGTGCAGACATGAGGGATCAGGGTTCATACTCACAGAATTCATGTAAATGAGGAAGAATTTGGATCCCTGGCACTCTCTGGGTGGAAGACATAGCAGTTACCTGTAATTGGGGCATTTGGGAGGTGGACAGAGAGAATCTTCTGGCAAGTTAGACTAGTGGAAACTGGTAAGCTCTAGCTTCAGTAAAAGACATTGCCTCAATAAATAAAGTGTAGAGCAACTGAGGAAGGCAATGTTTACGTTGAGCCTCCATATGGAGGCTCACATCTGTGCACACATAGATTCACCTGCATATGTATACGTGTATCACTAAGGATGTAGCTTAGTTTGTGGAGTGTTTGCCTAGCACACATGAAAACTCTGGGTTCGACACCTAGTACTACCTAAAACCCAGTGTGGTAGCATCCAAGTTCAAGGTCAACCTCTGTGTAAGAACAACCCAGACCAATAATAATAATAATGTGGTGGGGGGAGCTGTTGTCAATTTTCGATGAAAAGCAAGCCAATTAAAAGCAAACAGTATGGGAACACTAGTCTGACAGGCTGAGGTGGGAAGACTGAAAGTCTGAAGTCAACCTGACTTGGTATACAAAAAGAAGAAAAAGTACTGCTTTTTGCCTTTCCAGAGTTGGTTATGGGGCATACAGGGAAAGGATGGAGGTGCTCATTTTGCAGGCAAGGACGCTAGGGCCTGGAGAGAGTTCTCATGTAGAGGCTTTACCTTCTGCTTTGGCAGTTACTGTTACAAAATTCTCACCTGCCTAGGAGCAGCGGGCTAGCGTCAGTCCCCTCCTCCTAGAAGCGCTCAGGATTAGGCCACACCCCAGATCTCGCGAGATCTGAGAAGCGGAAAAAATGGCGCCGACGTGATCGAGACCCCGCGTCGCCGAGGAAGTCGCCGCTGCTGGAGCCGGAGCCACAGAAGGCACCCGAACCAGAGGTCGAGCTGAGTGGAGGATGGTGAGCGTGGCTTCCGGCACGCGGGCACGGAGGAGCAGCGGGAGTTGACAGGGAGCGGTCCTGCGGCGCGCATCCCCCAACCAACCCCGCCCCTATATCCGGGTCCCCGCCCGCCGCTGGCTGTCACTTAGCGAGCGTTCTGCCCCTTCCTTTAGGCCTGGCTTTGCTGGGGCCACGCCCACTCTGCTCGAGATCGGCTCTGAGCACAGCTCTAGCTCGGCCCGCATTCCCCGTCGTCACACCGTCCGTTGTAGGCCCTGCAGCATTTTCCAAGTTGCTCCCAGGCCGGACCCTCGCCCACTTTCCTAGGCCACGCCTCTGCCCCATGGTGCCTTTCTCCTAGCAAAGTTGGAGAAGGGATGTTAACGATGCTCTTTTATGCATAATCCCTGATATATACCTTCTTCTGCAGTTGAAATTAGGAGACAGTAGCTCATTCTGCCCTCACCTCCCTTAACTCATCTTGCTGGTGACTCAGAAAGTGGAATGGCTGGGTAATATCTGGCGGGGGTGAGAGGGAGTTAGAAACCCTGAGTCTTGTGGGCCTTAGGAATGGAAAGACTTCCCTCTGTCCTAGGCAAACTCTGATCCCAGCCTTATTCTAGCCACTTCTTGCACCAGGAGGAACCGTCCAAGCCCAGCCCGGACATGCTAGCCACTGCAGAGTCCAGCTCCAGTGAGCCCGACAGGGAGGTGATGTCTCCAGATGTGGTAGCTACAACCACGTTCTCCTCCGTGGAGGAGCCAGGCCCTAACCCAACACCCATACCACCAGTGTGGGACCGTGGAGGACCTCCACAGCAGGTTGCCTCTCCAGCCCCAGACACCTGCCAGCCGGGCTCAACCAGCACAGGTGTGGGGACCAATGGGGACCTGAGGTTGCCCAGACGACGTCCACCACCAGGTGATCTGTGATGGGGCCTTCATAGGTCCTTCCGTAGGACTGAGATGGTGCAGGGTCGGGAATTACCTTGTATCCCATCTAGGGGGATTCCTTACCGTTTACTGAGCATCAAGGCTCTGTCAGGTGTAGCAGTCAAACCTATCCAGCCTTTCCAGGCAATTTATTTTAGTAGTGGGGGAGGGGAACTTGTTCAAGGCTTTGAGAATGGGGGGTCAGTAAGGAAAAATTGATGACACCCATTTATTCTGCAGGAAAACAAATACCCTGCTCTAGCCCTGGCTGCTGCCTCAGTTTCCCCAGTATTCGTGATCTGGCACAGCATCTCCGTACCCACTGCCCGCCCACACAATCACTGGAAGGTAGGAGAGGATTGGTTAGGTTAGGGTGGAAGAGACCAGGGTCAGTCTTAAGCCCCCACTCCACACCTGCCCTTCATCTCCACCAGGCAAACTCTTCCGATGCTCAGCCCTGAGCTGCACTCAGAGTTTCCCCAGCATGCAGGAGCTGGTAGCCCACGGCAAGCTACATTACAAGCCCAACCGCTACTTCAAGTGAGACCTCGACCTTCCCCTCTGTTGATCCCAGATCTTTAGCCCTTTCTAGTCCGTACGGAGGAGGGGCGGGTTGGGACATGGACATGGTCTGGGAAACCAACCCCAGCAGTGCATGTGAATGGATGTGAATGAGAGTAAGTCGCTCTGACGGAAGGATCGGCTCGAGTGGCAAGGTGTACATGCTGTGGTTCTGTCCGATTCCATCTCACTTCTTATATGGAAAACTGGCTGCCCAAGGAAAGTCAGAGCTTGAGGCTCTGCGCTGGAGAGGTCCGTAGGGTCAAGACTTCCATAAGGGAAGGCTTGTAGAGCAAGCTCCTTCACTTGGGCACAGAGTCACAGAGATTGCAACCTAGATACCCTTCCCACATCCTGGTCCCTGGGGAGCAATGGATAGGCCCCTTCCTGTTGTTGCCCAGGAGACAGTTCAGCCCTGTGTCTACCCCCAGGTGTGAGAATTGCCTCCTGCGCTTCCGCACTCACCGCTCCCTCTTCAAGCATCTGCATGTTTGTGCAGAGCATGCTCAGAGCCCAGCCCCACCCCCACCCCCTGCCCTGGACAAAGAGCCACCCGTGCCCGAGTGCTCCGCAGACTCCGACCCTTCATCTGCTCTGAGCCTGCCATTCCCACTACTTGAGCCTTTCACCTCTGCCCCCACTGGGCCCTTCCTTCCCTACTTGAACCCTGGGCCCTTTGGACTGAGTCCCCCGCGACTGCGCCCATTCCTGGCTGCTGCTCCAGGACCACCAGCCTCCGGCACTGCCATCTGGAAAAAGAGTCAAGGTGAGTGTGGGAACCAGGTGCCTGCAAAGCTGATTGGGCCCACCTTTATTCTGAACTTTACCTGCCTCTTTCCTACAGGTGCTGCCGGAAGTCCCAGAAGACCTCAGGGCGGCTCCGATGCGCCCTCAGGTGCGTGCAGGTGACGACCAGGGCAGGGTGGAGGGGCCTTCATTCTGTGCCCTGCGCCGGCCCTCGGCCCGGAAGCAGCAGTGCCTGCCCTTTGAAATACATGATTTTTACCTTTAAAATGCCTGACACCTATACCTTCATCTGCGTCAGCGTTGTGTAAAAACTTGCGCCTTGTCCATATCTGAGTGGTCCTCTCCTGCAGAGGTCCAGGGATGGGAGCCAAACTTGGTGCCTTCAGTGATTGGCAGTCAAGCCCAGGAGAAAGGACCCAGCTCCCTGGACCCTGGAAGCTGAGGGGGATGAACATAGGGAAAAGGCTAATTTGCTCTGGCTGACATCCACCATCCCTGTGGAAAGGTCCTCTGGGGTGGAACCCGGGACTGACCACGGCCTGCCTGCCTGCCTACCTGCCTGCAGGGTACGTGGCCCCCAGCCGCATCGTGTGGGAACACACGCGTGGCCGCTACTCGTGCATGCAGTGTGACTTCTCCACGGCCTCACGGCCCACCATGACACTACACCTTCAGGACCACCGCCCCAGCACTCCCACAGACCTGGCGCCTGGGTCCCTTCGTGCCGACCCCCGGGCGGGTAAGGATGAGGAAGGCTTGAGCATGGAGCCAGAGGCGAGAGGTGAGGCCCAAGCTCAGCTGCCGCCTCCTCAACTCCACACAGACCCAATCCCATTTGCTCCTGCGGTGTCGCAACAGTCAGAGGGGGAGCGTCCCATTTTTTCACAGTTTTGAACCAGCTGTGTTGGGAGGGCTTGCAGAGATTTTTGTAATTTGAGGGAGGAGGGGATAATAAAGGAGGCAAGATGAGCCAGCCTGTGCTGTGTCTTGGGTCTCTTGCCCCTCAGATAAGATTTTTTGTTTTTATTGTGTGTGTGTGTGTGTATAAACATGAGTGCAATGCCCATGGAGATTAGAAAAGGGTGCGAGTCAAACCTCAGGTTGTCAAAAAAAAAAAGAAAAGAAAAGGGTGTGAGATCCCCAGGCACTTGTGTGTGCTGGAAACCAAACTTGAGTCTCCTGCAAGAGCAGAATGAGGATGAACTCTTCTCCTGCCCTCCCCTCAAATAAGCAGTAGGCTGCCACCTACTGGGTCCAGGGTACTAACACACCGTGGGAGGGGGACTTAGAATTAGCTTCACAGAACCTGATTCCCCCTCAGTACTTTTGTCACTGTCTGAGTGACACCTCAGCCCTGGAATCCAGGTCTACGGCTCAGTGCCACCCTAGCCAGCTATAGGTAGGGGCAGACAGTGCCCACCATTCTGTTCCACACCTTCCAGAAACCAGATAAGATAGAACTTTCAGTTGTTTTCCTTTATTTAAAAAACAACAAACAAACAGGCAGATCTCCCGAGTTATCCAGGGCTAGTTCATCGAAACATAAACAAAACATGGGGCCAGAAGACGGCTCATCATGTTCAAGTGCTCGCTCAAGCAGCCCTGATAACGTCAGTGTGAACTGAGAGCCCTTAGTGAGGTGGGAAAGAAAACGAACTCTAAAGTTGTCCTCCTAAAGTCTGGTGGCACACACCTTTAATCCCAGCATTTGGCAGGCAGAGGCAGGTGGATCTCTTTAAGTTCAAGGCTTGATATAAGTGGCAAGTTCTTGCCAAGCTACACAGTAAAACAGAAGGAAAAAAAAAAGTTTCAAGGGCATGGTGGTACATCCACGCACTTAGGAAGCAGAGATGGGAGGATTGCTTCCTTTTTTTTAAGTTCAAGGCCAACCTGGGCTACATAGCAAGAGCGTCTCAAAAAAATTTTCGTTTTTTCTTTTTTTAAATATTTATTATGTATACGATATTCTGTCTGCGTGTACACCTGCAGGCCAGAAGAGGGCACCAGACCCCATTACAGATGGTTGTGAGCCACCATGTGGTTGCTGGGAACTGAACTCAGGACCTTTGGAAGACCAGGCAACGCTCTTAACCTCTGAGCCATCTCTCCAGCCCTTGTTTTCTTTTTTTAAACATCAAGAATTAGGAAGGCATTGTGGAAAGCTAGATCTGAGTAAGCTCTGAGCTATCGTATATTAGAGCCCCCTGTTCTGAGACCAAGGGGTTCACAGGAGTAAAAAAAGCCTTGGTGGTTGTGGTTGAGGGTGGGCAGAGCTGGGTGGAGAGCTGAACTTTAAAGATTTATTTATTTATATACAGTGTTCTGACTGCGTGTGTGCCTGCAGGCCAGAAGAGGGCACCAGATCTTACAGATGGTTGTGAGCCACCATGTGGTCCCTGGGAATTGAACTCAGGACCTCAGGAAGAGCAGCCTGTGCTCTTAACCTCTGAGGCATCTCTCCAGCCCAAAAAGATTGTTTTGTTTTGTTTTTTTGAGGCAGGGTTTTGCTGTAGTTTTAGAGCCTGTCCTGGAACTAGCTCTTGTAGACCAGGCTGGACTCAAACTGTGCTTGGATTAAAGGCGTTCTCCACCACCGCCTGGCTGGAGAACTGAACTTTCTCTTCCTCTGCAGACCCTCTTCTGTGCTGGTGTCTGCCCCAGTCCCAGCTCTAGAGAGTTGGAGGTTCCTGTTTAAGAATGTACCAAGGATGGAGATGTATGTAGCTCAGTGCTGGCCTAGTGTGCACAAAACTCTAGGTTCTATCCCTAGCCCAACACCAGGAGTGCTAATGGAGGCCTTCATTTCAGAACTGGGTGGGGAGTAGAGTCTGGAGGATCAGAAATCCCAGCTACATATGGAACGCATAACACACACACACACAATATGCCAGGCAGGTCATGCCTCGTCTAGCTCCAGCCATCGGAGTACCCGTGGAAGTACTGTTTCACCAGTCCTCCTCAGTGGTACCTACTACCATCTGGATAAAGACTCCTGTTTGGGGGCTGGAGAGATGTTATACTAGGTACAATCAAGATCTGGCTTCAGATTCCCAGCACCCACTTTAAAACTGGGCATGGTGGCATATGCCTGTGGCGGGGGGGTGGGGCAGAGACAGCCAGGTCCTGAAGCCTTAGTAGCCAGCCAGTCTAGCTGAAAAAGTGAGTTAATGGTTCTGTTGAAAGACCGTGTCTCAAAAGAAAGTGACTGAGGAAGGCATCCTATGTTGCTCTGTCTCGTCTCCACACTCTGGCTTGGTTATGTGAACTCCCCCACAGACACTACACACGAACACAGATCCTGTTCTAGTAGCCCAAAGGGATTCTCAAATCTCCTCATATTCTTCTATGGCCATAACTCTTCACAACTGCTGCTTCTGGGAAACATAAGAATCTGGAGAAGAAAAACCAAAAGACTCCCTTAGTCCCACCCCACCTTGTCCCACTTACTGTTCCCTTGTATCCTAACTCTGAATCAGAATTATCCTTTATCACCTCTTTTCCTGATGTCTGTAGCCAAGACAGCAGTCACCAGATGAGTTGGGTCCTCCAGGCCCACATCACTGTCATAGTCCTTCTGTCTTCTCTACCCAACTTCACTGTTTGTGGGCTCTAGAGAATGAAGTACAACAGCCATACTTTTGGTTTTGAATAAGTGAATTTATTAAGCCAAAGTAAAAGAATAAATAGCAAGTGATTAGTGGGAAGTGGAGAGACAGGCAGGTACCTGGGAATAAAGGAAGACACCTGATGGCAACCTTTGGCCTCTGCGAACATAGGCACAGATTCATACACCCCCACACAGTAAAGTGGATGTCATAATGCTCGCACTTTGGAGAGACTAGGAGATTTGGGGATGTCTGCTCAGTGATTCTTGTCCCAGGAACTGAGTACTGGGAACAAATACCAGGAAACTATAGAACTTCCACTACACCCCATTCACTGCCTATTATCCTCCCTGCTTTACACATACCCAACCTTTGCTCTTCTGAGAAGCTTTGCTGAAACACCCTCGCCTCCTCCCCACCCCACTCCCATAACTCCCATAATTCCTAACCTCAAGGTGGGGCCCTACAGAGTATTCTGCCTGAGCAAGTGCTCAGAGGCGGAGGTTGACTTGAACAGACTGAGCAAACTCCTGGAGACTTGTCTGCAGGGCAAGGTGCCCTGGCTACTGCTAGGCAATTACCCAGCCAGTTTTCTTACCTGAGTAATAGCAGACTGCTTACCATTACCCTGGCTAAACGAGGTGGAAAGTAGCCATGGTCCTGGGTCCCAGCTCACACATCTCAGCAACCCGGGCTGCAGCCTCTCCTTCAAAGAACTCCTCTGACTGCTCCAGGCACACCACAATCATTTATTTGGCCTTCAATTATTTCAGGCTTCTGGCTCCATGGTTCATTTGAGCCACCTGGTCACGGACGGTCATGCAGGCCACATAGAGTGGGGAGGCCCTTGGCAGCCATGCTGGGAGCCTACCGATCACTTTGCATGCATCCCTGCTCAGTCCCCCAGGCTCCAGAGTGGACAGCCTGGGGGATGACCAGCTGTCATTTAGGCCTTTAACTTGTGCTGGCTTTGATTGCCTACTGTGTGTTTCTTGGTCAGTACGTTTGTGTTGTGTGTGCGCATGTTGTGTATCACACATAGGACAGCTGTGAAGCTGCTTCTTCCCGCCACCTCATGGTTCCAGAAATCAAACTTGGGTCATCTGGCTTATATAGCAAGTGTCTTTACCACCACCATCCAAGCCATCTCACTGGCCCATTGTTTTCTGTTGTGAGACTGGGTCTTCACTCAATTAGCAAACCTGAATTGCATCTGTAATCCACCTGCCTCATCCTCCCTAGTAGCTTGGATTATAGGCATGATTTCTTTCATATCCCTACTGACTCCACTCACCATGATTCTGGAAACTCAAAAACCCAGACTTGGTTATCCCTGTCCACCTGAGACTCCTAAAATAGCAGCAGCTCAATCTCTGGGAACTGTGACCCAGTATGGAGTACAGAGGCATCAGAATCTTGATGCTTGTCTCCCTGCCTGAACAGTTTGGTCCATTCCCAAGAGTTAAACATGTTCTTGCTACCCCACCAGTCTCATACCACACAATAGCAGACTTGTCACCTAAGCCAAAACATTCATTTATTTTGTTTTTAAGACCAGGTTTCACTGTGTCTCTTGCTGGATTGGTACTATGTAAACCGGGATGGACTCAAACTATGGGATTTTCTGATCCTCCTGTCCCAAGTGCTAGTTTTTGAGACAGGGTCTCTCTATGTGGCCCTGGCTGTCCTGGAACTTGCTCTGTGGTTCAGGCTGGCCTCAGACTCATAGAGATCTACTTGCCTCTGCCTCTCAAGTGCTGGGATTAAAGGCATGTGCCACCCAAGTGCTGTTTTATGTGGTTTTGTAATTCAAACCCAAGGCTTTGTGCCTGCCATACAACTAGCTAAAACCTCAGATTTACTGAGCAGATTTTGCTTCAATGGGGTCTCAACTTTTTTTGTTTCTTTTTTGAGACAGAGTCTCACTATGTAACCCTGGCTGGCCTTGAACTCACAGAGATCTGTCTGCCTCTGCCCAAGTGCTGGGGTAAAGGTCACACTATGTGCTACTGACAAGGTCTCAACTTTGTAGCCTGAGGCTGAACATGCACTTAAGACCCTCTTGCCTTCAGCCTCCAAAGTACTGAGATTACAGATGTGTGCCTGACTAGATGTGCACACTACAGATGTGTGTGCCTGACTAGATGTGCACACTACAGATGTGTGTACCTGACTAGATGTGCACACTACAGATGTGTGTGCCTGACTAGATGTGCACACTACAGATGTGTGCCTGACTAGATGTGCACACTACAGATGTGTGTGCCTGACTGGATGTGCACACTACAGATGTGTGCCTGACTGGATGTGCACACTACAGATGTGTGCCTGACTAGATGTGCACACTACAGATGTGTGTGCCTGACTAGATGTGCACACTACAGATGTGTGTGCCTGACTAGAACGTGCACTTTTGGGAGTAAGTTTCTTTCATTTTTTGAATCAGGGTCTCACTATACAGCTTTGGCTGGCCTAGAACTCACTGGGTAGATTAGAGTAGCCTTATATTTGTACGGAATCCCCACCTCTGCTGGGATTACAAGTATGCACCACTGCTCCAGGGGCTTAGAACATGTGCTTTGTATCAGGGTGACTCCAATGATATCAACACTCATACTCACCTGCCAGGGTCCAAATAATCCTCCTGTTCAGACCACATCCCAGACAGGTGAAGCCATAGTCTCTGGAAGAGATCCTTCTGTTAACAGCTCAAGAAATTCTATTCTGTTTCCAAACTGAGAATCATATCTCTACTGAGTGTTTTGTTCCTGTGGACTGAATCTTGCCATCAGGACTCTCCTTTACCTGTATCTACCTTGGTCCCTCTTTGGGCTCTCAAGGGCCATTTCCATTTTCCTACAACCCAGTCTTCTGGTTTCTTCCCTCTACTTCCTTTAACCACTGGGAACTTGATGTGTCCTTAAAACCCCCTGCCTCCCCAGGGGCAATGATATTCCCTCACCTCAGTGGCAAATCTTTAACATTATCATCAGTGGCAATGTCTAAGCTTGCATGGGCGGCCCGTTTATGGCGGTTCTCCAGCTGTTCTTATCCCGGGCAGTTTTAGATGCTTGTGCCATTGTCAGACTCAAGGTTCCACAGTCTGCCTTTATGCGGTCTATCCAGCGGTTTTGTTTGAGTATCTGCTGCCATTCATTCTTATACCCCACCCTACCCCAATCTATCCCAGTTGAGCCTTATGCTGGGTACCCAGGCCTGGCTGGTGGGGCATTTGTTACCTGAATAGGGAAGTCCTGTTGAGAGTACACGTGTCGAAACAAGGAAGGTGGATGAAGCAACACAGGACGACAGATATGTCCTCACCATTGCACCAGCCATATCCTAGCCCTAATTCTTCTCAGAGACTTCCTAAGCCCCAGAGCAAACCGTAACATCCCCACTCAGGTACTCTGACCCTGTGGCTGTCCTGAGTTTGGGCTTGGCCTGCTTCTTTGGAGACCCCAAAGTGTTAAGAGTAAAGGGAATCAAGAGGCTAGTGATGGCTAGTAACTGTGTGCATTAGAGATGTGCTTAGGTATGTTGACCTGAGCTTGGGGACAATAGTAGGCAGGCAGGAACAAGGAGGGGACAGACAGGCCATCTCCGCCTCCTTCCTCCTTTGCCCTCCCCACCCCAACAGCCCCTATTTGATGTGTCAGTCAGTGGAGCAGAAACCACAAATACTTCCTCAAAGCAGCAGCCTAAGCTCAGAGCCCACTCACCCCCTGAAGCCACATCACCCCCTGAAGCTATGGTGAGTGAGTCCCCAAGCCCTTAGTGGAGTCCATTAAGGCCAGAAACAAGGGGCACAAGCAAAAACTGAGAAACTGGTAAATAGGCCCCATGGGTAGCTTGGCAGAATAGAGCTGGCAATAGTCTTGAGAATGAAATGCCAATGCATAGCTTGAGCTCTTGTGGATCAGGCTTGGATCTGTGACTGCAAGCAGGCAGGCTGGGTCTACGTGGAATGGAATCTCCTCACCCCAGGTCAGCATCTGGGATGAGAACAGAGGCTTCCTGTGGGGTGAATAGGTGGGTCATGCACCTTCTGCCCTAGCCTCCCCCACCACCACCACTCCCTTCCCCAGCCAGTCATCCAAGCTATGCTCTGCTAGCCCTTCCTTATCTCTATCCCTATAGTCATCTAGGGCAATGACTAGGGCTTCAACAAAGAAATGTCTAACTCTAGGAAAGAGCTGCTTCCTTCCCAGAAGTGCTTCTGAATCCCTCACACGATTCTGCCCTCCCTGTCCTCCAATCCTTTTGACTCTAGATGAAGGCAGGTTGAGAGGCCCCTCAGAGAAGGTATTGCCTTTTTATCTACTTGTACCTGTAACCTATGGCAAATGGCCAGCTCTGAGAGCACCAGAATGTTCTAAACATACCATACAGTACATGTGCTCATGTGGAGAGTCTGCTGGCTGTGGGTGTTGTGAGCCTCCCTGTGTATTCCCACATCTGAGACTGAATGTAGGCCTGCCTGTCTTTGCAGTTCTGCTTATACTTTTATTTCTGTAAATATTTACTGAATACGTGCTGGAGAGATGGCTCAGTGGTTAAGAGCATTGACTGCTCTTCCAGAGGACCCGGGTTCAATTCCCAGCATCCACATGGCAGCTCACAACTGTCTGAAAATCCAGTTTCGGGGGATCTGACACCTTCACACCAATGCACATAAAATAAAGTTAAATAAACCATAAAAAATATTTTAAAAAATTTACTGAATACCTACTATGTGCCAGGCACTGGGAAGTCAATGATGATCTAGAGGGGCTAAGTAGATAGCCATATGTGTGCATGTATGTGAAGGTTGGGTCTTCCTTGATGGCTTTCTACCTTCTTTTTCGTTACAGGGTCTCTAACTGTACCCAGAGCCTGTTGACTTAGCTAGCCTAGCTAACCAGCAAGCCCTCCCTAGAGGATCTTCTCTCGAGGCCTCTCCAAGTCCTGCTCCTGGCTTTTTTTATGTATGGGTACTGAGGATAGAACTCAGGTAGTCAGACTTTCATGACAAGTACTTTGCCTACTGAGCAATCTCTTTAGCTTCCCAAATAGAACTTTAACAGTTTAGTCAAACTGGGTGTGGTGCACACACCTTCATCCCAGCATGTGGGAGGTGGAGGCAGGAGGATAAGGAGTTTATTCTCCTCAGCTACATAGCAAGTTTGAGGCCAGCCTGGGATGTACGAGACCCTGCTTCAGTAAGCAAACAAGACAAAAACGCTAGTCAGTGATGTGGTGTGGCTCAGTGCCACAGAGCTTGCTTAGCAAAGCACTGGGCTCCATCCCCAACACTACAAAAATACAAACCCCCAAAACAACTGGTATAAAGACATTACAGCAGAACTAATATAAAAAATTTGATAGGTAAAGAGAAGAGTCAGGAAGGGCAGTGAAGGTGGACAACTGGGCAGGGGAAATTGATTTAAAATAGGGCTGTCTCAAGGAGCATTGTCACAAAGACATGGAGGAAGAAGAGGACAGACCCGTGTATTGAGGTGTATGCATTACAAACATGATAGAAGCTATGAGATGGGGAGGAAGTTTTTGCTTTCCCTGGAGAAATGAAAACTGAGAGGTTGGGGATGGAGAGATTCAGCAGGCCTCCTTTAGAGCAGCAGACCTGGGATGAGCCCATTACAGTATTCAGGGCTATGGGGATAGTTCCTCCAGCTGGGGTGACAGTGAGAAGTGGTTGGATTCCGGATGTATTTTGAAATCGGAACAAAACAGGCTGGGGAGAACTTGGTGGTCAGGTGGGGGCAAAGAGGGAACCAAATGGGAGCAGAAGGCACAAAGGTTGAAGATACTGGGAAGTACTTCACTGACTGGAAGTACCGTGTGGGGGTCATGGGCAAGTAGAGAGGCATCAGGAGCTAGGTCCTGTTAGAGATGAGGTTAGACCCAGCTTAGGTGGAGGAGTCAGGGGTGTGTGCTTCCAGGAACCTGAGGAATAGTTCTTAGCCAAAAAGAGAAGCTGGCTGAGGTAGAGCTGAGGTAGAAGCAATGGTAGAATGGGAACCAAAGGGAAAGGGAGGGTGATGGGTTTGCGTGTCTATGACCAACTGTATCTGCAGGTACCTAGTTGTTTCTCCATCTGCTTTCTTGTATGAGACTCTTCCTGAATAATCTGTCTTCTTAGGGAAGCAATCAGGACTTTCGAAACCTCCAAGCTAAGTTCCAGGCCTCTCAAGAGCCTGGAGAACCATCCAGAAAACCCATAAAGCCTGAGTTCAACAAACTCCTGAAGAAGTTTCCACAGACTGAGTTAAGTGAGCAGCCCAAGAAGGCTTCACAGTCTGAGCTCAGTACAGTGTCCTTGAAACCCCTGCAGCTGCAGTTTGCTGACATCCCCAAGAAGACCTCACAGTCAGAGGCTCTCAGAAAGTCGCCGCAGCCTGAGTTCACTGATCTACTCAAGAAGCCTCTACAGTCCGAACTCAAAGACTTCCCAAGGAAGCCTCCACATCCAGAGTTCACTGGTCTCAAGAAGCCCTCGCAGGCTGAGTTCACAGATTCCAAGAAGCCCCCACAGCCCCAGTTTGCCAGCCTCCCTAAGCCCTCACAGCCTGAGTTCACTAATCTCCCCAAGAAGCTTCCCAAACTCGAGTTTGGTGAACTCACCAAGAAGTCTCCACAGCTTGAGGCACCCCAGGAGCCTAGTATATCTACCCAGAAGCCCCTGAAATCTGAGCTCAACAATCCTGCCAGGCCCCCAGTTGAGCTCAAACCTACCACATTTCCCAAGAAGTTCTGGCAGCCTGAATCCAGTGAGGCCCCTCTGAAGTCCTTGCCATTTGAGTCCAGTACTTTTCCCAAGAAGCCACTGCAGCCTCAGGCTGCTGGTTCCTCTAGGAAGTCCCTGACACAGGCAGAGTCCAGTGAAGTTCCTCAGACATCCAAGCCTGGGTCCAGTGAGTTTTACCCCCACTCGCCAGAGCCTGATGTCAGTACCTTTCCCAAAAAGTCCCTGCAGTCTGAGCTCAATGAGAATTTCAAGAAATCTCCCTATCTTCAGGCCACTGGTTACACAAAGTCTCCACAGCAGCCCATGTCCTATGAGGTCCCCCAGACACCCCCCTGGAATCCCCCATCTCACTCCCTGCAGCCGGACTTCCATGCATTGCCCAAGAAGCATCCACAGCTCCAGCTAAGTGACCTTACCAGGACAACCTCGGAGCCCGAAGTCTGCAAATTTCCCAAGAAGCCTCAGCAGCCAGCCCTCAAAGTGCTTTCTAAGAAGCCCTCTCAGCGGGAACTGGGTCATCTCCCTAGAACATCCTCGGAGCCTGAGTTCAGCTCGCTCCCCAGGAAGTTTCTGCAGCCTCAACATGGCAAGTTCTTCCAGCCTGACTTTCCCAAGGGTCTGCCCAGAAAGCCCAAGCTTCCTGGTTCAGTATCTGAGTGCTCCCTGCCCTCTGCCTTTGAGGGTTCCAGCCCCCAGTTCCCTCTTAGCCCTGGGTATAGAGTCTCTCGAACACACAATTGGAGATCAGAAGACTTCCAAGTCCAGCACCCACCCCAGCGAAGGCCTTTGCCTTCAGCCAGCAGCCTGGGATCTCCTCCAGCCAAGCCCCCATTACCACCTGTCCCCATCAATATCCAAAGCTTCCGGAGAGCCCCAGCAACAGCCACAGGTGAGTTAAGAGTAGGTGGCTCAGGAAGAGGAGGGGGAAAATATCTGGGTAGAGCCACTTCCTTCCCATCCTCTCTCTTCCACAGCTGTACTGAAGACTGGCTCTTCTGGGACCCACTTCCCAGCCCAACCTCAACAGACCCTGCAGTGAGTGTTGGGAGAAAGGGGTCAGGCATGGGTATAAGGCTAAAGGAGGCCCTCATCTCAGGTATCCCTGCAGGAACCCGGACGAGATCTATGAGCTGTATGATGATGCTGTGGAAGCCACAAGTGACTCTAGTCTCAGCCCCAGAGGGAGAGGTTTGTAGGTGGTCTAGGTGGTTGGCTTGGGCACCCATGAAACATTAGTTACAAAGGCATGCTCGCATGATCCGAGTTAAGAACACAAAGTGATCCAGACCAGACTGGATGCTGGTAGGCCAGATGGTAAGGAAGGGGAAGCCCAGAGGCATCCAAGGAGCCAGGCTTGCTGTAGGTGGAAGCATGGTCAAGTCCGGTGACAAGAGGTCTGGACAACAATGGAAGAATTGCAGAAACCAGAGTTGGCAAACCAGACGATGGCATACCAGGCAGGGAACGAGTGGCATGCTCCTTTCATACAACCTAGCATTCATGTGCAGAGGAGTCACGGCAGGATCATGGATCAGGTTCCAAAGTTGGGCAAGGTTAATTACAACATACACCTGTTAACTCCAGAATTTAGGCAGCAGGATGATCTGCCTTGGCTACTCAGCAACCAAGACCAGCCTGGATGAGACCCTGCAAACAAAACCAAAGCAAATCCCACCCACCAAGTTCCTTGCAGTCCATCCCAAGAGAATGTCCCAGCAAGATGTAGACACGCAGCAGCAGGTTTTCCTTTAAGTCAGTCTGAGGTGTCTCCACGATTGGTGTCTCCATGGCAACAGCATGGGGTTTTATGAACGAGCTTTGATGATTTTGTAGTCACAGTCAAGGGAGTTACCCCATTGCCAATGAGCAAGTTCAAGGATCTGAGACTAGGCCCAGTCAGCTGATTTAGAGCTGTGGGGATTCCAGCTAAGTCCCTCCCCCCCCAAGCTATTTCCTGTTTTACTAGCTTATTAGGGCTCCTAGGAGGGTCTTTTGGCCTTGGGATATGCTTGCTCTCACTGTTCCAGCTGGAGGTCCTGATACAAAGCCAGATGCCTTCAAATTCTCCAGCCCTTGCTCCTTTCTGGGCCCTTTTTGTTTGCTTCTCCTGGTTCATCAAGAGAATGCCCATAGTGCTTCTGTGGAGAAGTTCTACAGTTGGGGGAGGGGTTACTGTTCAAGATCATGATCAAATATCAGACCCCTGAATTTCTCCTTTCAGTGCAATGTGTAAGCCTTCCTGTGGCACAGAGCCTCTCAAAGTCTGTTTTGAGTATTTCAGAGTGATCTTTCTAGTATCAGAGTGGCCTGGGGACCACCTATTCTTTGGTTCCTTTGAAACATGGCAGCTCCCCTACATCTTTTGTCAATTGGGAACTCACCTGGAGGGGCAGGGTTCAGCCTTTCCAGGATTATGTGTAGACCATCAGTGGCCTGCTCAGAACAAACTGCAGGATGACCCAGAACCAGAGAGCCCAGTATTGTCATAGTCAAGTTTGCTTCTAGCTGTGAGGCCACTGAAGGCTGAGGCAGATCATGAGAAGTACAGGTTCTGAGTAGGACCCAGATCTCTGCCTACAGAGTAGAAATCAAGCTCAGCACTGACTCAGTATGACACAGACACCCCTCTGTGGGCTATAATCAGAAAGGACAGTTGGTCCAAAGTGACATTTGGGAAATCAACAAAATGGGACCTCTGATTCAGATCCTCACTAACCCCAATCTTGAAGAGGCTGTCACCCAAGCCTCCAGCCAACAGTTGGTCTTATTCTGGAAGCCTGTCCTACTGCTGGGAAGTGGTACAAGTCAACCCTCTGGGAAACCCTACCATTCAGTCTCAGCAGCAGAAGGTTCAGGCTAAGAACTCCACCCCAGGGACGTGGTAGTGGTGGTGATGGTGCACGCCTTTCCAGGCAGGTGGATCTGAGTTCAAGGCCAGCCTGGTCTACAGGGTGGATTCTAGGACAGTCAGGTAAGTCTATACAGAGAAGCAATGTCTTCAAAAGACCAACCAACCAACCAAAAAACTCCACCCTGGTTGCTCCTCCTTAGAGGCAAGCTATGGATGCTACAATGGAAATACTTGTTCTTAGGTCTGAATCCAAAATCTTATCACAACTCCCAACATATTCTGGGAGGCAGAAGAAAAATGGCTCCCAAAGTCTACAACTTATGGGCTGGTCATGGTGGCCACAGCTTTTAATACTAGCACTCAAGGAGACAGAGGCAGATAGATCTAGGACAGCCTGGTCTATATAGTGAGAACAAAAACCAAACACAAAGCCTACAAATCCATCCCATCTCTACAATTTTAGATAGCCAACTTCTCAGCCTTTATTTTCCTCACCAAAATGAACCTTACCCACAAGGACTGATGAACCCTGAGAAAAATACAGGAGAAGAGCGGTCAATTCAGGGAAGCCCTGAGAACCCAAAGAGCAGACTCAACCCATCAAGTCACTGGGGTAGAGAAAGAGCTAGGGGCCTTTGTCCTGACTCTGTCCAATGCCCTTAGATGAAGTGCAGTCTACTCAGCAAGCCACCAGATGGCCTCAGCAGGACACAGAGCTCAGGTACATGGGGCAAATGGGGTGAGTTGGGCTGGGATCTAGGACTCTAATAGAGGATACTTCTTACTCCTAAGTACCCCAATGTCTGGGTCTTCTAGGAAGAATGCTACTCAGCCACAGCAGCTGCCACCCACAGACCCCAAGCTGCTGAAACAGATCAGGAAGGCAGAGAAAGCTGAGAGAGAGTTTAGAAAGAAGTTCAAGGTGAGAACATGGAGTGAAGAATGAGTCCTGGGATGACTGGTACCCAGGGCCCATGATTTCCATCCTGGGGAAGGAACCAAGGTAACATCAGATACAAAAAGTCTTAACATGTTAACATGATGTCCCCCAAGTTTGAAGGTGAGATTGTGATTCAAACAAAGATGATGATTGACCCCAATGCCAAGACCCGGCGTGGAGGTGGCAAGCACCTGGGTATCCGGCGTGGAGAAATCCTGGAGGTGATCGAGTTTACTAACAAGGATGAGATGCTGTGCCGGGACCCCAAGGGCAAGTGTAAGTGTGTTTGGCCCACATCTAGGGAAAGGAGGGAGAGTGCTAAGGTTGAGAACCCATTCTGTCTGCTCTCCCCTGCAGATGGCTATGTACCCAGAACTGCACTGTTGCCCTTGTAAGTACTGGTCCTGCCTGGGTGGAATGGGGAACACCAAGGTTGGCTCCTATTGACAATACTGTGCTCTCTGCCAGGGAAACAGAAGTATACGATGATGTCAGCTTCTGGGGTATGTACAGTGACTCCCATGGGGACACTTGTTATCGTGCCTCTGTGGCACAGGATCACTTGAATTCATCCTTCTTTGCAGACCCTCTGGACAACCAACCATTTCCTCAGGGACAGTAAAGCAGACAAGACAGGTGGGTTCCAGAACCACCAGCCCAGCCACTGCTCACCCAGGAGCACTGGATCCCAGCCCGGCAAACAGATACCCAACATGCCCACATAAAACCTCTCTTTAAAACATCCTTGTTTCTTGTCCTCTTCTTACTGACTAGAACACACAGCAGAGCACAGGCATATACAAGGGACCAAAGGTGAAACAAAAAAAAATCAATTGCCCACCCAATAGGAAAGGAGCTGCTGAAGATGCACCCAAACATATCCTGGGTGACCAGTGGCTATATCCCAAAATTCCTTGTAGGCTTCAGGCATTTGCGTTGCCAAGTGAGTCTATAACAGCTCTTCACTGGTGGAACTCCTGCCTAACAGGACATCGGTATGAAGTGTTTCCCAAATAGTGACATTCTTAGTGGGCTTGAACAAAGAAAAGCCAAATGGAAGTGAGCTTCACTCAGTGTCTGGGACTCACAGAATAAAGCCATAGGATGATCTTCAGGATTGTTATTATCACTCCGGGGAAGATCTTGGATCTGTACTACAGTGTTCCTACTATAACTAGGGTCTGCTCTCCAAACAGTGGGATCCACAAACAGCAACTGGGTGAGATCCCTGGAGGTCACAGCTCCCAGGAAGGAAGAAGTACAAGCTGCCCCAGTCTTGCATAACTCAGATGGTCACCTCTACAACATATACACACAAAAAAAGCAAGCCACTTTCAGGAACTGGTATTTATTATCAAAGTCATATTTGATGTCAACAAGATGCCACAACTACAAAAAAAATTGCGCACATTGCAATCTCAATGCAAACAGTCAAATGGAACCCCAATCATTAAAATATTAATTCAGATCACCCCAAAAGCAACTGAATTTTTTAAACATCTTTATACATCCAGCCAACAAATTAAAATGGTTAACAAGAAAAAATACAAATTCAGAGGTCTGGTATTGATGTTTAAAAAAGGCAACTGCTTAAGCATTTCTATCGATTCGAACATCAATCTCTCGGCCACTCAGCTTCATGCCATTCATCATCCGGCAGGCTCTCTCAGCCACCTCTGGAGACTCAAACTTAACCACACCGCACCCCTTGGACTTTCCGTTCTCCATCTTGATGTCGGCGTACAGCACGTGGCCTGGCACAGGGAGGGAAGAAGAGACCACACGCATCAGGCAAACCCAGAGCTCAGCCTCAGTCTGGGCTCCACTCAGTCCAGATCACCTGTTGGATTTCGGTGACAGAGTCAAAAAGGAAAGGCCCTTGCATATGAAGCGAATGCTCAGAACACCATGTATGGCGCCAGCAACTACAGCCCTCTCCACTCTATTGCCATTGTTCTCCAAGCAGGACAACAGCTTAACCTGCTGTGAAGAACTTGCCAAGCAGCTTCAAATGTTTGCCTTTCTGCTCCAGCAAGTTACACAGAGAGAGGCCTATGTGGAGCCAACTTTTGATTAGAATTCTAGAGGCTTGATTGTTGAATACTACTATCTGGCCACAAGGCCACTGCCAATATGATACTTCTATACTGCCTTAATGTAAGCCAGGTATACTTAGTGAGTAGCTTACACATATCCATTCATAGACCTATTAAGCACCCAGGTTATTAAGTACCCAGGTATGTGTCAAGTACAAAAGAAATGGGTCTATAATAGAGCAAAAGTCAAAGACACATTAGTGCTGTTAGGGCCCATAATTCTTGTGCTATTAATGGCATGGGGAGAAATGACACTCCAGTGGCTCCTCATGATAAAGTTCTGAAAGATATTAACGAGCAATTCATCAGAAAACATGCCTGCCAAAGCAGGACACAATGGTACACATCTGCAAAACAGCACTTGAGAGGTTAAAGCAAGATTTTGAGTTCTAAGCCAGACTGGAGCTACATGGCGAGACCCAGGCTCAAAAGAAGGGAATGACAAGACAGAACTAAAGGAGGGAAGACGGAAAGGAGAAGAGAAAGGTAGCTCACCTGGAATCCCAGCCCTTGGGAAGTGGAGGTAGGAGAACCAAGAGTTCAAAGTCACTGAGGATGTAGCTCAGTGTATACAGTGCTTGTTTAGCATGCACAAAACCCTGGGTTTGAGTCCTAGCACTTACACAAACCAGGCACGGTGGCACACCCATGTAATCCCAGCATTCAGGAGTTAGAATTTCAAGGTTATTTTCGGCTATACAATAATAAGTTTAAGGGCCACTCTGAGTTCAAGAGACCCAATGTTAAAACAACAACAACCACAATAACAAAAGCAAGACAAAACAAAACAAAAAAAGACAAACCAACCAACCAACCAACACCAAAAACCCGAGAGTTCAAGATCATTCTTGGCTACACAATGACTTTGCAGTCAACTTGGGCTAGTTGGATCCTGTCTCAAAACAGGAAAAAAGGGAAGGGCAAAAAAGTGGGGAAAGGGAAGGTAATCTTCTGGCAAGTTCAAGGGCAGTAGGGAGATAGAATCAAGTTTCCAGAAGATTCTCAATTTGCATTTTCTCAGAGGTTGGGAGAGTGGCAAGTTCCAATCTGAGCTTTTGGAATATCTAGTTATTATAATGACTGATGTGAAATTTGCAATGGAGAGAATCAAAGAAGGTGGGCTTTGACTCTACAGCTTATACTAAAGAACCAGGAGAAAGCACTATTTCTGAATGCTGAGCCATTTCTGAATGAGGAAACAAGAAACAGGTGTTCTGATTGAGCTTAACTGAGAACTTGCAATGGTAACAGGGAAGACTGCATCGTGATCACCAAGGAAGCTCTCCAGAAAGGTTGCCTAGGTGTGCCTATGAATGCAGAGACGTTCAGTCTGTACTGTGTGCCCAGACCAGACCTATAACTGCTGAGCATATGAGCACTCTGGGCAACTAAACCAGTTACGGGCTTCATGGGGGAAAGCAACTTGTCTTGGATTTACTTCTTCTAAGTCTGTGACCTTAGGAAGGTGACTTTGCTGACTCTTATGTAAAAAGGTGACAGTACTGCCTTCTCTCAGAAACTGAGAAAACAGTGGCATTTGCCTGTAGTTTCAGAACATGGAAGGCCTGAGAGGGAAAAGAATCATGAACTTAAGTCCAGCTTAAGTTGTAGCAAAGACAGACTGTCTCAAAAACTAACTAGAGAAGAACAGCACAGATGAAATGAGCACATGGCATGACACATACCAGGACACCCAACACCTGCCTAAATACCTGCAGAGGCAGAACAATGGCAAGGCCATGGACACTCGAGAGCCCATGGACAGTGGCTAAGGCTAGGAAGGAAGCTTCACTGCCTCAACTCAACAGCATCACCAACAAGCCACAACACAGGAATGCACATTGACAGTCTTTCTCAAACAGACACTTACCACATTCGTTGAATTTGTCTTTTAGCATCTTCCATGTAAAATCAAATGGGAGCTGAGGAAAAAAAAGAGCAGACTAACCTGTGATGCAACCAAATCTCAGTGTACAGACATCACAATAGATACAAGATTATGAAGGTTTCCATAGGCTGGGGGTGCAGCTGAGGTGCAGAGTGATTTGCCTAGTATGTGTATAACCCTAGAGCACCCATGTGCTCATTGCCAGCACTGCCAATGAGGTCAATGCCGGGGCCCATCCCCAGTAGTACCCCCAATTCCAAAAAAACTCCACTTCTCATCACAGAGAGGCAGGCTGACTTCTTTATGACAATCAGCAGGGAAGAAAACAAATCTCTAGCTTATGGGTATATCCTAAGAGCTAAGTGGGCAACCCACAATCCATTGACAAAATGTAATTTTATCACAACCACCTTTCTCTGAATCACTGTGCCAAGACTAAAGTGTTCCTCAAGCCAAGGGAATCAGAAACCACAAACCTTTAGAGCCCAGTCTACTCTATTGACCCACACATCCCAGGCAAATGCCAGACTACTATAATTTTGTTTGTGTTTTAGAGACAGGGTCTCACTTGGCAGCTCTTGTTAACCTGGATCTCACAGAGAGCCACCTAACCTTTACCTCCAGAGTGCAGGAATTAAAAGAACGGGCCATCATGCCTGGCCGTGGGACTATTTCTTCTGTAAACCCTCAACCTCCAGTTCAGTTTTGGGGATGGACAAGTTCTATTCCCCATGCTGCCCAGCTCTCCCGTCAGCAGACACCCTCTGGTCCACATCACTCACCCACTGATCTCCCCACCATTCGTTCACAACACTGAGGAGCTCCTGAAGAACCACTTACATTTCTCACAAATATCTGGCAAGCCTTCCTGGCTACTCCAGGTGCATGGCCTCCAGCTCCGCCAAAGGAACCTGCGAAGCTTCCTCCAAAGTTGCCCCGCTCCATCTCAATGGCTCGGTCAAAGCTAGCACCTCCAGCGCCACCCATGGCCAGGCCCATTCGCTCAATGCCAGCGCCCAATGCCGGGCCCATGGCAGGGCCCATTCGCTCCAGGCTGTTGGCGCCCATTCGCTCCAGGCCCATACGCTCCAAACTGTTGGCTCCCATGCGCTCCAGGCCCATGCGCTCCAGGTTGTTGGCGCCCATGCGCTCCAGGCCGGTGGCCATACGATCCATCACAGGGCCCATGCGCTCCAGGCCGGCCCCCATGCCTGTGGGCACCATGCGATCCATGCTCAGGCCCATACGCTCAATGGCCGGGCCCATGCGCTCTACACCAGAGCCCATACGCTCAATGGTCTGGCCCACTCGGTCAATGGGCGCGGCCATTCGCTCCAGGCCAAAGCCCATGCCGGCACCCATGCGCTCCACGCCTGAGCCAATGCGCTCCATGGTCTGGCCCATGCGCTCAATACTGGAGGCCATGTGGTCAAGACCTAGTGGGCCCATGCGCTCAATGCCAGAGCCCATGCGCTCAACTGAGCCCATGCGGTCCATGACCAGGCCCATGCGCTCAATCTCAGAGCCCACTCGATCCATGCCATGGCCTAGGCCTGCGCCCATGCGCTCCATGCCAGCACCGCCAATGCGGTCAATGCCAGGGCCCATCCTCTCGATCCCAGGGACACTGCCTCCAGCTCCACCTGAAACAGGAATAAAAAGTACAAGCGGAAGTCAGGGACTTGTGAAGGCATTCATATACCAATGCATGCCTGGCTGGGCACTTCAGATCCCAAGTTCAACGACAAATCAGGAAGTCATGCTCAAAATAATTTATTATTAAGAAAACCCAATGTTAGCAACAAGATCTCCACAATCATCCTTTCCATTCCATAGCACAGGTACAAATTTTACAATAAAATTTAAGTAATAAAAATTCACCCTCGGGGCTGGAGACATGGCTCAGCAGTTAAGAGCACTGGCTGCTATTCCAGAGGTCCTGAATTCAATTCCCAGCAACCACATGATGGCTCACAACCATCTGTAAAGAGATATGGTGCCCTCTTCTGGCTTGTAGGCATTACATGCAGGCAGAACACAATATACATAATAAATAAATCTTAAAAAAAAAATTCACCCTCACTGGGTGGTGGTGACGCACACAACAGCAGCATTGGGGAGGCAGAGGCTGACTTGGTCTACAAACTGAATTCCAGGACAGCCAAGGCTACACCACCAAAAAAACACTGCCTTAAGAGGGGGTTAAAAAAAAAAAGGACAAAATAACAAAAACCAACCAAACAAAAACACCCATCATAAACAAAAAAAAAAAAAAAAAAAAAATCACCTTCATGCTGGTACCTATGACAAACCTGAGTCACCCTGAAAACTTTTTAGTTTCCTCATCAGCAGACATTGAGAAACCTTCTCAAAGAAGCACGCAAAACTTCATACTCAGTACTCATGGTAACTGTTAAGTTACATGGAAACAACCCAAAGCCACTTAGAACCTTTATCCTCTTTCAACTTGTTCCTCTTAAGATACCCTGCTGACAGCCAGTCTGGCTGCATTTCCTTAGCGCTTCCAGGGCACAGTGATTACACAGCCATGTAAACAGAAGGTTAAGTTCGTGTACACATGCAAGCAAACTGGTCATTTCCTGGGACCTTTCCTTCTGTGCGAGAAATTGACAGTTTGTGTGTATTTATTTCATTGGCTTTGGAAGTAAAATGCTGATAGCAAGGTGGGGCTGATTCTTGAAGAGGCCAAGGGTCAGTGACCAGTGCACAATGACACTCAACCGTGGTGCTTGCAACCCTGGACAGGGAAGGTCTGGCTCCATCAAAGCCATGACCCATCAATCACTTCACCATGCAGAGCTCAAAACTGAAATTTCGTAGTGCCCACCACTCAACACAGCAGTCTAGCCAATGGTTAGCCTACTACTGACCCAAAATGTAAAATTCAAGCCGGGTAATGGTGGCACACGCCTTTAATCCCAGCACTTGGGAGGCGGATCTCTGTGAGTTCAAGGCTAGCCTGGTCTGTAAGAACTAGTTCCAGGACAGGTTCCAAAGCTACAGAGAAACTTTGTCCGGGGGTGGGGGGTGGGGTGGTGTAAGTTCAACAAGAGAACAATCAGCAATTTTTATAACAGTATGGAACTCTAAAATTATATGGCCTGGCACAAGTCAATTCACTTCTCTGTGCCTACTTCTGTGGCTGAAACGCAGCACAAAAAAAAAAAAACACGCACAACTTCAAGAATGTTAGTGTTTCAGAAAGTAACTTTTTCACATTGCAAGAGGAAAACAAGTTCTGGCTTGACATATACTGCAGCAATGATGCGGACAGCCCCATGCCAACAGCAGCAAACCAAGAAAGACCTAAGCAAAGCTCCCAAGAAATGCCTGGCAAGTGGGCTGCCAAAGGAAGGCCAAACTTGAAGGCTGGAGAGCTAGCTCAGAGTTTGTTCATTCAGTTCCCAGCATCACACAGCTCACAACCACCTATAGTTCCCTGCCTCTAGTGTCTACTGGCACCTGTACTCATGTGCACATTCCTATACATACACACACACTCACACACAATTAAATCCTTTTTTTAAAATGGTACACTTAATTCTAAGTGCTCATAAAACTATCATGTAAGAACATATACCAAAATGTTTGCAGTATTCATCAATGGACACTGGGCCTATATTCATTCCTTGACTCTAATGAACACACATGTGTGTTTCAACAAGCATTTATCATGTATTAGGTGGTACACTTTTCAGTTTTAAAAGTTTTTACATGCACTGGCTCTTTTACAAGCCTCTGAGGTGAAACCTATTATTCCCCCATTTTAAAGTCGAGTACTACAAACCCAGGTATTGTCACTTACCACAAGCCACACAGCTCTGGAAGGCAGCGATTGCTCCTACCCTAGGTAGAGTCCCCATTAAGTGCCTGTTCTAACAACAACAACAACAATAACAACAACAACAACAACACAGAATCAGAATATCAAGCTAAGTGAGTCCTACCTCCTCCCTGCTTTGCAATGATCTCTCCTCTCTTCAGTGCATTACTTAGGATTTCTAAGGAAATCAGGAAGAAAAAATAATTAGCCAAATTCTTCTGTAACAGAAACCTTCTTATATTCTAGAAGCATAAGAGTTTTTATTCTTTTTTAAAGAAAAGAAAAGTGGTTTAAGAAACACACATAAACAAAATCATCTTACAGGAAACAGGAAAGCCACAATGCTAGGCCTCCTTATAGCTTCAGAGTCAGCCCCAGTTTGCAGGGGTGCTTGCAAATTCTTCCAGAGAGGAATGGTGTGCATTAATGAGCTAAACTCAAAGACAGGAGAAGAGGGCCCTCAACCCTTGCTCAGCAGCAGTTTTCTAGAGGTATTCTGGACACTTAGTATTGAGGCTTTTCCAGTGAGCAGGAAACCAAGGCCTTTCTATGTCTTCTGCTCAGAAGCCTGAAGCCTGCCTGCACAGATTCACCCTTCTCTGCACCACAAAATAAATTGAAGCTGTAGTTGTATAGAACCAGGACGTGAGAACCATCAGTACCCAAGGAGCAAGCAGGATGTGATGTTGACAAAGACACAGGAGAATTATCTCCCAGCCCCACTGTCCCATCAAGAAAACACCCAAGCCTCCTTAAAGTCTGCTACTATCATTAATATCCTCCTCAGAAATTAAAGTTTTAGCTTCTATCATGTGAGAACAGAGCTACGAGCAGAAAAATAAAGTCCTTAACCATCAATTACAGGACTTCCCAGCTGTCAGAATTGTTTGCAAATGAGACACAGAGAAACCTTTATGGAATGATGTAACAGAAGCAGATGCATTTTCTGTGGGCATGTGGCTATAGCAATCTTAAGAGCATCCTTGCCAATGGTAGGCATCTGATAGTACAGAAGGAACCCCTACCCACTGTAACCTCTGCCACTCCTGAAGACCACTGTTCACTAGAGACTCTGTCATCTCCTTTTAATTGGGGAACACCTACTACTATGTAGTGTTTATAAGAGAATAGAGGTGCCGGGCAGTGGTGACGCATGCCTTTATAATCCCAGCACTCGGGAGGGCAGAGGCAGGCTGATCTCTATGAGTTCGAGGCCAGCCTGGTCTAGAAGAGCTAGTTCCAGGACAGATGGTTACAAGTTTTTGTGATGAATAATCTGTATTACATTGAACATTTAAGTATTGTTGTTAGACATGATTTCCCCCACTGCAACTGGAAACCAACACTTCCTCATGGGCAACAAAATGCAGAGAAAATGAAAGATCTATATTGAGGGTTAGTATTCATATGGAAATGTTCAACCTTGCTACATAAGACACCTGAGACTCACTTCAGGACATGTGTGAGGTTCACGGCAAAATACTGATACTAAGAATGCCTACAACAGCCAGGTGGTGGTGGCACACGCCTTTAATCCCAGCACTCGGGAGGCAGATCTCTGTGAGTTCGAGGCCAGCCTGGTCTACAAGAGCTAGTTCCAGGACAGGCAACAAAGCAACAGAGAAACCCTGCTCAAAACATACAAACAAACAAACAAAAAACCAAAAAAACACAATGAATGCCTACAACAAAAGTTTTGCTCACTGTCCTTGTATGTGCATTTGAGGTCACCAGACCATAAGGAAATCTAGGAAAATAATCACATTTAATTAGAAGGAAGAGGTCTTTTTCCCTTCAATGGAGCTACTGATATAGAACTGGCCACCATCATAATCATGACTATTATTGCTCCATCAAAGTCTGACAAGAACTGATGGAACTTCCTGGAAACTAAAAATTTGTTGACAGTTTTTGTTTAAACAGCAGAGATTTGTAGACTTAGAAACTGGTATGTGGCTAGGCAGTGGTGGCACGTGCCTTTGGTCCCACTCTGAAGGCAGATTGATGCCATTAAGTTCAAGGCCAACCTGGTCTACAGAGCAAGTTCCGGGACTACACAGAGAAACCCTGCCTTGAAAAAAAATTTAAAAAGAAAATTTTTAAAAAAAAATTTAAAGAGAAAATTTTTTAAAAAATTCAAATAGACAAAGCTTCTGGTCTTTTGGGTTGGTCCTTGCATTCCACAGTTGTGTTCTATTTATTATTTTGCAAAAAAAGCCATTTTAACATTTGATAAGGCATATGAAAACAAGTAAGGACAAAGTTACCTACTTTATTACCTTTTCTGTATTTTTTCAAGGTAGGCAATTTTAACCTGTACATCATATAATAAAAGAAAATATTTGAAAAGAAAAAAAATCTTGCATTTCCTCCCTGTCTTTTGCAATGTGGGAAAATGTACTTAACTTTTGTGGTCCTTAAGTATACTAACCTCAGAGCACATCTTGTACCCACAAATGAAAGGCTAGCCCATCGCTATTTGTTTCTTGTATTCCAAACACGTGGGAGGAGGATTGGAAAGTACAGAGAGAGACAAGGTGGTTCCTTGTACACAGTTCATTCTTCCATGGCACCCAAGATCCTAATATATCAACCTATTCTCTATGAGAGCTTCGCATCACTAAACCACATATTTAAGAAGTTGAAACACTCAAACTCTTTCTACAGATATTCTGTAAATGGCTGCTTCAATAACTTTGTTCCCTATGCCTTCTCTCCAAACCAATTATATATATTTAATTGCCCTGTTTGCTGGCACAGCAGTTGCCTGTGCCAAAGCTCTGGGTCTCCAGATGTCAGCTTCAATTGTTCCTTTGCCCTGTCTCCCTACACTGTTGCTTTGAGTACAGCTTATCCACTGGCTGTCCACAACAATCCTTTCTATGTCTTAGCATATTTCATGTGCTGCTGATAGAGCTGTGAAGGACCTGGAAACAATACTCTCACACACTTCCTCATTAGACTACTCTCCTGGCCTTTTATAGCTATCATCTCTTCAAGTGCATCCTATCCCAAGGTCAACAACCACAGATACATTTTTTGAAGCATCAAAAACGGCTGCTTCGGGGCTGGAGATGGCTTAGAGGTTGAGAGCACTGCCTGTTCTTCCAAGGGTCCTGAGTTCAATTCCCAGCAACCACATGGTGGCTCACAACCATCTGTAATGAGGTCTGGTGCCCTCTTCTGGCCTGTAGGCATACACGCAGACAAAATATTGTATACATAATAAATACATATTTTTTTAAAAAAACAGCTGCTTCCACAAAGAAATGAAAGATATACTTACTGCCATGATATAAGAGACTGTGCAGGAGGTGAGAGAAATGAACAAAATAAAAAAAAAAAGCACAAAACAAAGAAACCAGAACAAACTCCAAACCAGTGAATGCTATTACTCTGAAAATACAAATTAACTATTTTATTTGGTATAGACTGTTCTATTCCTTTGTGTTTGATCACAAGTAGTAGCAGGGAATTCAAGGAATAAATAGTATTAGTCAAAAAAGGGTGCCACAGTAGCAGGGCTAGCAAGGGACAGTAAAGGCCTGCAGATAATGTTTCCATCTAGGTCGGGACAGGACAAACTTCCTGTTGCCATGTGAAGTACCCTCACAGACCACTTTAGGATAGGAAAGGTTGACACGCTTGTCACATAGGTGAGAGGCAGGCAACAGAACAGCAAAATGATGGAAGATTCTGAACATAACATCATGTCGTTTTCTTTTGGTCACAGACATGGCACCAAGACAGTGTTTTAAAACATATCTTTAATACAGGACTATTCTAGACATAGAAACCAATCTAGCAGTGGCAATAAGAAATGTAATCATCCTAGTCAGATACTCAGAGCAACCAAGTTAAGAAAAAGTAAAACCATTTCACCTTTTTCAAATGTAGATGCCCTTATTTAATTTTATTCATTTATTTATTAACAAACCAAGCAGGGATTTCCTCATCCATTTTTATACCTACTAGGTTTTGCTTGACCTTTCCCTCAGGATGCTAAAACCCTTTCACTTTCATATGCATCACATGTACTGCTCTCCCTTAAAGCCTCTTTCTTCTCTCTCTAGTCCCCCACACCCTTGTAGGTTCACATATATAAAGTCAAAGTTAATATGTGCATCTATCTTCACTAGCAACCAAGTTAGGTTAGACTTAAGAAAACCATTTATGGGATGAAGAGACGGCTCAGTGGTTAAAATCACTGGTTGTTTTTCCAGAGGTCCATGGGTTCAATTCCCAGCACCCACAAGGCATCTTGCACTCTGTAATTCCAGTTCCCAGGGATCTGACACTGCCTTCTGGTCTCCTTAGGTACCAAGAATGAAAGTGGCACATGCAGGTAAACACCTGTATACACACACATGCAGGTAAACACCTGTATACACACACATGCAGGTAAGCACCTATACACACACATGCAGGTAAGCACCTATACACACGCAATTAAAAAAGACAACCTGTAGAGCTGGGATGTTTACCTTAATTAGGTATTTGAAAGACAATCTTCCCAGGGCCTTTAAACATTTTTAAAAACACAGCTAATATCAACTGGACATAAAAATTGGCAGTTTGCCTGAGAAAAGAATCCAGGGTATTGGGATGAGCTGGGCCTCCACAACCTACCTGTATGCCCAAAAGTGGACACTGCCTACATGGAGCCCATGGAACCTTCTTATCCATTTCCCCTGTTAAGGGGTCTCCAAAGCTCCAAGACAGTCTCATTTCTGGTAAAGTTTCTTTCACATATACCATACTCCATCTCTGTGGAAAAAAATATTACCCTAGACCTTTCTAGTAACACCATATGTTTAAATATTAAGAGTTACAGACAAATAAGCTACATGAAGTCAATGACTAAAGCTCTTCTATAGGAAACTGCCCACTCACCCTTATTCCTTAAGGATGGGAGGCACTGCACACAAATGACCTACCTTATTCTGAGGACTATCTACAACTTCTGCCACAAGTACACAATGGGTTCACTCATCAACAAACTACCAATTCAAAGGCAGGCTACAGAGAAGTCTCTTATATAGAGCAGAAGGTACCATCTACTAGGCACTAACACATATCTAACCAAAAGCCGTTATCTCACCAATACTCACAACCACCACTTCCTCTACATAAAGAAATTGAGGCTCAAATCCCTTAGTAACTTTGCCTAAGTCACATGCCTGGTAAGCACAAGGCAAAGGCAAACTAAATGGAGAAATGTGTCTGGATACAAACTTCTACCCATTTGACCTTTACAGCACTATTAATTCTGTTGTGAGCTATCTGTCATCCTTTACAATGTCTTAAAACATGCAGAACTTCTGTGGGGGGGGAAAGGCCAACCGCAGTGGATACCTGCCTAAGATAGTCTTTCATGGCGCTGGAGAGATGGCTTGGTGGTTAAGTGCAGAGGAGTTGGGTTCACTTCCTAGCAGCAGAGACTTACAACTGTCTGTTCCAGTTCCAGCAGATCCAACAATCTCTACTGACCTCCAAAGGCACCAGGCACACATATGATGTATACACATTCATAAAATAAACATAAAAAAAAACACAACTTTTGCGTGACTCCTATCACTCACTGCCTACTTTTTTCCTATACATATATGCCCATCTCTCTCATGCAAGATACAAATGTGTTACCACTTTCCTCCTCTACTGAGAGGCTGTCGGAAAATCTAGTAGTATTGGATAGGGGAGTATGAATCCGTGGTAAGTTTGCCTGGTATACATGAGGCACTGGGTTCTAAGCCCGCATCAGGGGAAATAAAAACAGTATTACTTTACCCCTTGGGAGCACCAGGCAAATTGGTGCTGTGCAGCAGGTACCTTTTAGTGTTAAAGTTTGCTTGCAAGCAGCTTGCAGCCTGATCTTTTCAAGGAAACAAAAAATTAGAGATGCAGCAGGCTTAGGTAGTACTTTCACATTTACTTATTTAGACTGTGTGTGAGTGCATGGGCAAGTTACCATTGAACAACTTGTGGAAGTCAGTTTTCTTCTTCAACCATGTGGGCTCTGAGAATGGAACACAGTTTATTACACTCAGCAGCAAATGCCTTTACCTGTGGAGTCATCTTACCAACCTGTTAACAATTTAATTAATAAAGACTCTGGGAAAAGGTGGAACTACAGCTTGAACCAACAAAGGTGAAGCCCATAGATCAGTCTTTTTCATTTTTCAAATGTGTCCAATTTGAGCGTGAAGATGGAAGGCAATAAAGTCAAGTCTAACACAGGCCTTAATACATAGGTAGAGGCCTTCATCATCCATGGGTTAACAGGGTCTTCTTATGGTCCCAATTTTAATTATAAAAAATTAAATTTATTGTGAAATGTTGTTCTGTTATCTCATTAACATTACCACGACTTTATCTATACAGATTGATTCACTGGCCTGAGAATCTATCTGTATAATGTCAATAATCAGTACATGGGACCAAAAGGGCTGAATGATTATTAAATCAAAATACCCACATCTCTTTTTAAGTTTCTTTTCTTCCCCCTTTTAAAACATTTTATTTAAACTCAATGGCTCCAGAGCTTGGTTTGTCTAAATCTCAGAACCTAGATGCTGTCTGTGGAAGTCTCTGTTCTTTGTTGAATGGACAAAGAGGGAGCTACAACAAATACCTGCATCTAAGAACACAGATTGTATTTCTCCAGCACCATAAATCTTAATTGCTGGACCACATCTCCTACTTTATCAAAGTCTTTATTACCACCTCAGCAGGGCTTCAAGGCCCACCCCATTCATTTTTATCTACTCCAAAGGTATACCACACCCCAGTGAGAACAACAATCACATATCCTTCCTAATGACTTATCTGAGTCAACATTATATCAAGCCAGACAGACTTTTCTTTCACTTTTGATTAAACACCCACGAGCATGGGTGCAGTAGACATGCCTCAAAGCACACTGAAAACATAAACCGTCTCTGCATCACTGACGGTGCAGCCTTCCTACATCTCCTCACCATCTATCTATGTTAGGTACCAGAGAAAAGGTAACAAAAGCCACATATAACTGTGTTCTCTGGAAACCAGACAGTGTGCTCCTCAAAAACACCTTAGAAGATACTCCAAGTCTGCCCCACACTACTTGGACACATTACTACAGACCAGCAAAGAACCATGTAAACACAAATCCTTAATTACTCTCATTCCAGGAAAACTTTATGAATAGTAGCAACAGCTTTCCAGCAATTAGAAATCAAACTTCCACTGGCATACAGAGGATTTTCAAAAGCAAAGACATCGAGTTTCTCAGCATGAGACTGTCACTGTGCTGGAGGCAATTCTAGAAGGCAGGATGGAGGTGTGAGGAAGAGGCTGAAGACAGGCTGAATTCACATCATAGGACCCCTTTTCTGGCCACATGAGTAAGTAACTCTCTGTGCCCCAGTTTCTGACAAAATGAGAATAACAATACCCATTCGTGTTAATCTTAGAAGGACTGAACATAGCAACATTGGTTGTTCTTTGTTTTTAAAATATATGTGTTGGTTAATGCGTAAGTGTAGGGAGGATACTGGCTGCTTTTTGGACGATCATACTGGCACCAAGACCTTCCAATCTTAGTTTATGTGCTGAAGCCATCTAAATCAGACATGTTATGGTTGCCTGAGCAATTAAGTCAGGTGCTTTAAATCTTTCTGAGTATATTAGAATGAACCACTTCGCCCAATATAAGCAGCTGTTCTAAGATTTGGAACACCTGTAGTGAGATTTCTTTATCACTGAATGCTTTGTGGCTCCACCATACTCAAAATATTGGCCTAACACATTCTGGACAAGCTCTTGTCTTCTCAAATAATGGGATCTCACTAATTCAAGTAGAGCCAAGGATCCATTCCAACACTGTTTGAACCCAATTGTATAGTAGGTAGTTATCTGAGGTCTTGTTGCAACTAATGTGACTTCATTAGTAACTCTTGGGCAACTCAAAATCCCACTGATTAGAAAAGAACAACAAAGATTCTACCAACCATTACGACCCAGCAAAAGGTCAGAACTGTCTACATAAGGTCATGTCTACAGAAGGCCAAGTAAAAAAGTTAGCAAGTTGATGGGGTCAGCATCGTGCGGCCTTGATGCTCTAAAGTTACCTGAGGATTTCTGAACCTCTTCTGTACTTAGAAACACGTGACCTTGATCTTATCAACTGAGCAAACAACAACCCCCAAGAGCAGGTTAAAGTTGTGTCTCAGAATGGATGAAGTCTCCAATGAGGTGAAGGTAGGTGCCATTCCCTTGTAACTAGTGTCATCAAGAAATTAAATTCTCCCCAACAGAAGCAATCAAGTGTGATACCTTGATACACTGACTGGGAGGAGTTTGTCTTGTCCACAGAAATTTTAAGACTATACTAGCAGTTATGGGGTGGAACAGTTAGTCCTCAGTAGGCCAGGTCAAGCATACATTTAGCCACTCCTTCTATGTCTTCTGCTTCTCTGACCTCAGGAACATTTGTATCTAGGGGATACTGTGACCCTCTATGAAAGAATGAACTTGGGGAGAGGTTCATGGTTGAATTCATGAACATAACATTAAGTAAACCAAACAAGGATAGCAAGGTGATATCAACACACCGTTAATATTGTAACACGAGAGTTATGTTCATTACAAGGTTGTAAGGGATATTAAGATGTGTTACATAACTAGAGTTTATAAATGATTCTGTCCACAACTTGAGCGTCATCAGCAAAAGAGATCAAGAAAGAACAAGCCCAGCATTCCAAGTCAAGGGCATTTTGGAAAGCATCCTTTAAAACATTATCACCAGGGGCTGGAGGTTCAGTGGTTAAGAGCATTGGCTCCTCATCCAGAAGTGCTGAATTCAATTCCCAGCAATCACATGGTGGCTCAGAACCATCTATAGTGGGATCTGATGCCCTCTCTAGCATAAAGTCTTACACGCAGATAGAGCACTCATATACATAAATTGTGTGTGCGCACATGTGCACGAACATCAACACTCAGAACCTACAGAAGTGGTCAGATACCCTGGGACTGAAATTACAGAGAGTTGTGAGTCATCATGTGGGTGTGGGGAAGTGAATCTAGGCAAGAGCTGTGTGTCCTCTTAACAGCTGAGCTATCTCTCCAATCCCTGAAAGACATTTTAGAGTGTGCAAAGTATAACCACTGTTGCTTATGTGTTTGCTGTAGGCAGTAAGGAAATTGAAAATTTTATAGCTTAAGTACTGAGGGGATCTGATACGTTGGCTACATTCAAGGGAACCAGGTCTAGCTAAGTCTACCATTTTTAGCAGTTTAAAAAAGTATGTGATTAAGTGGAAAAAAAACATAGGAATTATACACAGCAGGTTTACAGTCTAAAGGACAGCATGAAGTCCTTAGCTACAAAGGATAGACAAGACACAAGCTAGAGGAAATGCTATTTCTTACCATTTATTCGGCCCATGTTCATCCCAGATCCAAATCGCCCCATGTTTTCCATACCACCACCAAAGGGTCCTTCCATGCCTGTAAGAAGTTATTTAATGTCATCCCAATAAGTCTACTCACATTCATTAGGCAAGGAAAGGGGTTTTTATGTTTCATTTTTGGCACTTATATCAAGAGTTTACCAAACTTTAGAGCTTGTGAGTGAGGGGAAAAAAAGAGTTGGTTCCCTTTTTTAAAAGGTGGCTTGATCCAACCCCCTCAGTGAATAAGCAAAGAAGAGTCCAGAGAGATGGAACCATTTGCCCAAGGTCACAGAGCTAGCTAGTAAGAAAGCCAGAACCAAAGCCAACACCCATTGGAATGAATAATGGACAAATAAAACAAGTAATTCCTAGACTCAAACTTCTAAAAACCAAAGGAAGAATGCCATGCACAGCTTCGAAGGCAGGAAAATGAGAGGAAAACAAAATAATTATACATGTACTCCATTTTAAATCTTACCTCCAATTTTATTTATTCCAAATCCTATGCCTTCCATTCCCATTCCTTTAAAAGAAAGGAATACAAACAAAATTTATGTCAAAATAGTTAATATTTAAGCTTTAAAAGCATAAAATGCCAAACCAATAAATGAATACAAAACTCTCTGATGTTATTATATTTCATTAAAGGTGGGGTGGCCACCACTTCAACTCTAAGTATCATTATTTCAAGAAAAAACTTTAAACAGACTAAGTATAAACGTGGCTTAAAATTACAGTCTATGTAGTCTTAAGTGACCAAGCCAGACACCATTAAATATAAAATATAATGAGCAAGCACAAAGTATGTAAACATTCACTTTAAAGACTGTTATAGAACAGAAACAGATGTTTAATAAACCCTCATTAAAAGCAAAATTTAAATAATAACGTAGCTTCTAAAATAGAAAAGCTCGCTCCCACATTCTCAATCAGAAAGCGTGTGCTAGGAAGGGTGGAGCCATGAGACCAGGAAGATGCTAAACTGACAGTGATGAGGCAGAGGAGCATCGGCATCACCACTTCAAATGATTCTAAGAACGGCCCAAATCTAGATTCAAAAGAATCAAACATGCTTTAATAGCACAGATATATATTACGTACACACTTAAAAGTGAGCACAGCTAAGCTTTCACTCATTAGGTTCTCTTCATCTTCCTGAACAAAGACATTGGCCTTCTTTCCTTGTGACCCATGAGTTTTGTCATACATAAAAGTTTTTCAAACTCCTTTTATTCTATCAGTGTCCACAATTCTAGAAAAAGCCATGTCAACCTCAGGCCAAAATGGTCTTCTTGACAGACTTAGGGTGCCAATGGCAGTTGTGGTCCCGCAGCCAGCAGCCTGCATTGTTACACAGTGTGACCTTGGTTGAGAACAACTCTCTATCTTGCCTCCTTTTACTGAATGACCCATCTCTGCTCAAAAGTTATCATGAGGCTAAGATGAAGAGACACAGCTGCTTAAAATTTTTTTTAACTCAATAAAACAACACTGCTTTTGTAAACACGAGGCTGAGATGAAGAGGGGATTTTGTCCCAATGGCATTTATCCTCTTTGAAAAACTCCAGATTCCACCACCCAAACAGTGGACTTTAATACATTGAATTTCCCCAGTTATCCCCAGTATAGGTGCACCACAATTCTCACCTGCGGGCCCTAGATTTCCCATTCCAATTCCTTTGTTCAGGTGGTTGGCATCAATAGGCTGCCCTCCAGGTCCTAACCCCATGCCAATACCACCAAGTCCATCTGGAAGAAGCAGAGAAAGTCAGGAGTACGGATTCCCTTTTTTCAAAATATGGTGAAACCCCCCCCCCCCGCCTGAGGCAAGATAACCGCAATGTTCTGGCTGCCATGCTTCATCCCTAGATCAAGCAAGCCCAGAGTCTAACTTGACTTCAACACCTATACACCTCTTTATGAAGGTGTACCTTTATACATGCAGTCAGACTAGAGTATGTAATATGTACTTAAGCAATAAGAGCAGCCAACAAGTCATTTCACATCCTGGCAAAATGGCTTAGGGGTAAAGGCACTTACTCTCAAATCTGACCTCCAGAACCTATGTGATGGAGAAAGCTGGTACCTACAACTTGTCCTCTGACCTATAAGTCCACGCAAATGCAAACACATACAGAAAATAAATAAGTGCATTAAATAAATATATAAAAAATTATCATAGCCCCACTATGTTGCCCTGTATGGCCTCAAGCTCACAAAGATCCACAAGTCTCTGCTTTCTGGATATTGGGATTAAAGCTATGTAGAATACCTGACCCTCCCCAGCTTATTTTTTCTAAAGAAATCTAACCTTTCTCCCTCACTCCTCACAGATTTGTGCCACTACCTCAAGATTTACTAACCTGACACCCAGTGTATCTTCACTACTATGTGCCACAAACTCAAACAGGAACACAAGAATTCAAACTGGTATCTGAAAACAGCCACTGAAGTCTGGCACTTAAATAGAGGTAACAACAAAAATCCACGAAAGGCTGTAGGTATTTAATCTGGCTAACAACTAGGTTTTTTAATTGCATGACAACAGTTCGAAGAAGTCACCAAGGCTTACTACTCCAAAGCACTCAAAGCTCTAAGGTCAACCCTTGAACCATGCCAAGAGACCAAGAACCAGGATAATGGGCTCCCTAGGGGGCCCAGTGCTCCTTTACCTCTAGAACAAGCATCAACAAGAACCACAGCAAGCATGGTAAGTGACCACCAGTTTGTAGAGAGGTGGTAAGGAAATATGGTCCTTTCAAAAGACAAGCCATCTTCATCTCCCTGATTCCTTTTTGGGTGCTGGGCAGTTTGAACCCCTAGCCAAGCACCAAACCACTGAGCATTACACCTGAAGTTCTGATCTCTTCTTAAAGCCACAGGCCTCTTTCAAACTAGCGATCATCACAAGTTCATTAACTTTTTTGTCACTCCAAAAAAACTTCATCCCTGGCAGCACTGAACTATTTGCTGTCTTTTAGAGTCACCTGTTCTGGGCACTGCCTGCAGTTAGAATCAAGGTTTATCTGTACTGCATCATGCCTGCATTTCCTTCTTCCTTTTTCTTTTTTGACTAAGTACTAGTACATCAATAGAATCTGCCAGATTTTATTTATCTATTCATAAGCTAATGGATCACCTTCCAATACCCACCTCCCCATTTTGAAACAGGATCTACCTGTGTATCTATGCAGGCTTTGAACTAATTATTCACTTGCTTCAGACTCAGTGTCATAACAGGTGTGTACAATCAAGCCTGGCTACTCTAAGCATTTATATATCATTTCTTCGTGTGGACATAACAGTTTTCACCCTTGGAACATACCTGAAAGGGGAACTGCTAGACCATACAGCAAAATCCAGGGCAACTTGGCATTCATTACCTTTGTAATTTGTTTGCTCAACCACCCCAAGACACTTTCAAAGTGCCTAAAATTGCTCTCTATATCTGGGCAGCCTGCCTGGCCACAGTGTAATCCAAGAGCCATTCCCATAGATTAGATAGATAGATAAACAGAATTGTATGTGCGATACAAGAATACCTTAGCTACTTTTTCTATTCCTGTAATAAGACACAGGGACCAAGACAACCTATACAAGAAGGTATTTAATTTGGGGATTAGACTCTATGACAATCACAGCAAGGAGTGTGGCAGCAGAAAGGAAGACATGGTGCTAGAGAAGTAGTTAAAAGTTCCCATCTCGCCGGGCGGTGGTAGCGAGCGCACGCCTTTAATCCCAGCACTCAGGAGGCAGAGGCAGGCGGATCTGTGAGTTTGAGACCAGCCTGGTCTACAGAGCGAGTTCCAGGACAGGCTCCAAAGCCACAGAGAAACCCTGTCTCAAAAAACCAAAAAAAAAAAAAAAAAAAAAAAAAGTTCCCATCTCTACAAGTAGAGCTACCTAGGAATGTTGTGGGCCCTTGAAATATTAAAGCCAGTGACATACCACCTCCAAAAGGCCACACCGCCTAATCCTTCCCATACAGTACTACTAACTGGGAACCAAACATTCAAATATATAAGCCAGTGAGGGTTATTCAGACCACTACAGAGCATGCATGTCTTGGTGCACAAGCAGAGGGCAGAGGACAACTTGTAGGAATCAGTCCTCTTCCTCCACCATGTGGGTCCCAGGGATTACACTCAAGTCATCAGGCTTTGATTCAGATGCCTTTACCCTCTGAGCCAGCGCCAGTATCCAAAACTTGTGAATTTCTCTACTTATGTCTTACCCTGAAAATCTATAGAAAAGACTGGTCAAGACATGCACGGCAGTGCACACCATGATTCCCAACACTTGGGAAGCAAAGGCAAACATACTTCTGGCTAACAAGGGCTTTTATATATAGTACAACCCTGTGTGAGGCGGGGATGGGTGACAGGACTAACATATTGATCAGGAGAATCCCCAGGCTAACCTTCCACAAGTATAAACATAATTGTAGCCATTTTCTGTTTAGCATGACTCTAATACTTACGGGGAAGTTGCTGTGGTCGTTCAGGAGGGAAAAAATCTCCCTTTGGTAAGGCCCTCTCATCCTGAAGGGGGAAAAAAAGGGAAAAGATCAACATCTACAGCAGTACCAGCACCAGCAAAAGATGGAAGCAATTACCAATAACTGGCCAGAAACCAGGGGCTAGGATTTGAGAGGCTTAAACAGAAAGAAGAATCAGGAATTTGAGACCAGCTTTGGACACAGGGCAAGTTCCTGGCCAGTCTGAATTACAGGAAATTGTCACAAAAACAAGCAAATAAAAAATACAAACAATAAAAATAGAGAGTCAAGTTCAGAGATGTAGCCCAGAAGGTATGACACCAAGTGCAAGGCCCTGTGTCAATCCCTATCACTAGGGAAAAAGAAAAAATTTAAACTAAACAAGCCAGACAACCAGTTAATAAACTATGGCACAGAGTAAGTATATTAAACACAAAGAGATATATGGGAGCATTTTTTTTAATCTTCTGTGCCAATAAGCAGGATAAAAACACATTTGTATTACTGGGTGGGCGGGACAGGACCTAAGCAACAAGTGTCAGTGAGGCTCAAACAGTATTTTCACGTTTTCTGAGAACTATAAATTTACTAGCTAGTCAAAGAATTAAACTATTTGAAACAACAAAAAGTTATAGCTTCTTTAATCTTATTCCTGAATCTGAATCCTAACCAGACTGCCATCAACATTTCCAGTAATAATTCTATTAATCATTATCTTTGGCAGGTCTATTGTTCATTAAAACTGAACTCCAATAGACCTTTAAAGGCTGTCTGAATCAAATACTTGATCACTACAGATGTATATTAACGAAACACTGCATGTAAAACTTTGAAAACTGGGGCTGGAAAGATGGCTCAGTGGTTAAGAGCACTGATTGCTCTTCCAGAGGACCCGGGTTCAATTCCCAGCACCCACATGGCAGCTCACAACTGTCTGAAAATCCACTTCCAGGGGATCTGACACCTTCACACCAATGCACATAAAAATAAAGTTAAATAAACCATCAGAAATATTAAAAAAAAAAACTTTGAAAACTGGAGCTATATGTGAAGGATTCTTTGTAATTGATCACTTGTTCAAGCAGAATACTCAACAGTCTTCCTGAACATAGCATTTAACAGTCAACCAGACAAATCTACAGACAAGAGGTGCATGAGCAAAGGTGCTCATAACTCTACATCCTACTAAACAATGACATGTAGGTTTAGTTTAACGGCTAGATACACAGTAGAATTACAAAAATGTAATTCTACATTTTTGCTAACATATTAAAACTTACTACAAAAAAAGTCATCCTAGTAACTCACCATTTTGACGTGCATTGGTCTATCAAACAGAAGCTGGCCGTTAAACATAGCTGGTATTACAATTAAGGCTATTTCTAACAACTGTTAAAGCATGCAAGATAAAATGATTAAAAGGGAATAATTCCATAGCTACCAGTCCTCCCAGTGAATTTATGAGCAACTTCAACTCTTAAGGTGTGAAGCTTTATTGATCTTACACTACAAAATCTTTCTGGTAAAAGTAGTTACAGCAGTTTTCTGTGTGTTCAATGCCAAGAGTCCTACCATTTCTGAAGTATTATGTTTTCTGGGTAAGACCAGGAATGGCCTCCCAAGTTTAATTCCTGGAGTCATGTGGTTTTAAAAAGATGTAACCCCAGGGCAAGCTTAAAGCAAGGAGATAGGGGCTTCTTCAGATCATGTCTACTCACAAGAGACAGAGAGTCCATAAAGGTATAATAAATAAACTAAAGGTCCTAGTTCTCATAAGTGATCCAGTTCCTAAACTACTCTGAAAACACCGGAAAATACCATTCATAGCATGTGCCTATGATGCAACCACACCCTCCAACCATCTGTTCCACTCTCCAGATAATTTTCAGATTCTGTAATTTCACTCTAGTCACAAAGAAAATAGTCATTTCTACTTTATTATTATAATACACTTAGGACTATTAATGCCTAACAGTGCTGTGGCCACTGTAAGCCATGAGTTTAACTCCCACAGAAGGATACATATAGCTTGCACAGCTTCAATGGATTGTTCAAAAGTCACAGTGCCTATTCCACGACTTTTTCCATCTTTATCTTCTAGAATGTCTGCTCGGACCACCACACCAGCCATACTAAATACTTCCTTCAGTTTCTTCCAGCCAACTTTATAATCCAACTAGGTGAAAGAAGAGGATAAAAATCTCAAGGTAAACCTCTTGGGGAAAAAAAGACATATTTTTACTTTATTAACAAGACTTGCTTTGACTGACTTCACAAAAAAAAATCAACTTTAGTAGAATTTTTCAAGTATGACTGCAGAGTTTGGCCTTAATTCTGCTATTTACTGTTTCTCTTCTTAAATGGAGTGTCTTAACTTTCTTCACATTACTAACACTTTCCCCACCATATCTTAAAAGGGGGGGGGGTAAGTCAGGCGGTGAGTGGCACACATTTTTAATCCCAGCACTCAGGAGGAGGCAAAAGCAGGTGCCAGCTAAACAGGTAAGTTCCAGGACAGCCAGGGCTATTCAGAGAAACCCTGTCTCTAAAAACTGAAATGAATGAATGAATGCATGAATGAATGAATAAAAGAAAGAAGCCAGGCAATGGTGGTGCACACCTTTAATACCAGTACTCAGGAGGCAGAGACAGGTGGATCTCTGAGTTTGAGGCCAGCCTGGTCTACAAAGTAAGCTCCAGGACAAACTCCAAAGCTACAGATCTGGAAACTCTGTCTCCGGGGCTGGGGGTGGGGAGGTGGGGTGAGTGGGAGTAGGGGGGCGGGAATGTAAATGAATGAATGAATAAAAAAAGTCACCCCCATTTTGTCTTAGCAACAGTCCTGAACCCACTTTGTTCTAAACATATCTGTCCTTGCAGAAGATAAAGATATCATTTACTCCAGACAAAACAAACAGTTGTGAATATACTGTCTCTGTCCACTCTTGTCCTGTACCAAAAATTACAGTAAATAAACCCCAATAAGGATGCAAACCCAACTAATGCTTTAGTAAACATCTGAAAACTTCAGTAAAAAAGTCCCCAGAAGGACCGAGGTCAATCCTGAAGCCACAAATGCAGTGGTCACAAGAGAACAAAGCCCAACACAAAGGTCTTCTTTAAAATAAAAACAAGCTATCTTAAGCCTACTTTAAATTACTTGTTTAACAGTGACAAGATCAGTCTATTTTTCTATTTTGATTTACTTTTTCCCCCTACATGCACACTGTTTTCATAATATTTCCATCCCTCCCTGTTTTTCTATTTTAGAGACTGTTCCCATTACTTACATTTGCTACAAATACTGTGCTTCCAAGTCTTCCAGCCTGTAATGCATGGATAATCTCATTTGGGATGTTAGGATTATTTAGGATACTGGGTGGGATATTAATCATTCCTGGGCCACCTGGTCCCATACCCATCCCACCAGTCGTAGCCATCACCTTTTGCATTGCTCTCCTTGCATGTTCACCATCAGGATCCTGAAAGAAGCACAAAGTGTTACAGCCAGAAGTAGGTTAGAAGTAGACTTGCAGAGATTAGTGGGAACTGCTGCCTTCACCACTACAGAGGCTCTCTTCTACTGGGATGCAGCTCAGCAATAAGTGTTTACATAATATTAACAAGTGCAATCCCCAGCATCAATAATTTAAAAAATAAAATTTTAAAAGTGCTCTCAGTAAAACAGTAGTGTCGATGATAAAGGTCTGTAACCTCAACATTCAGAACTACTAAAGCAGTTCAAGGCCTGCTTGAGCTACAGATCCAACTCAAAGCCAGCCTAGGCAGCTAAGTGAATCCTTGTCTCAAAATAAAAAGGTAAAAAACTTCAAGTGGGACTCTGTTATAGTCCAGTCTGATGCCCCTAACAGTGTATTCAGTCTTTCTTCTAAGTCGGAGGATACAATTTAGTAGTGGCAGAGCACAATATGTATCTGTACCAGGCACTCCCATTTTCAACACTGAATAAAAACAAAACAAACAAAACTGCGACCAACAGACTGTTTGAAAGGTACTTCTTAAATTACTAACAAGGTGAAATGAACCACAGCAACTAGAAGCATTCTAGGAAGAGCAACAGATAAGAAACAAAGAACCTAAAAATCAAAAGCGGGAAACAATCTTCAATTGAACTAAAATGAAAAGGTACGGGAATGGAAGGATTGGCGGACCTGAGTTGAAAATTCTAGACTGAAACAGATCTTCAGCCACAGCATGGGTGAGTCTTACTAATTAGTGTAATTTGTATAAAACTCATCAATGATTTTTCAAAAATTTTGAAATAACAGTTCTATAACCCCAGGTTTCCCAAAAATTCCTCAAGGACACCAGGTGCTGGCATTGAAGTTTAGTCAATGCAGTGTATTGCCACATAAAACAAATTATGGAAATCTGATGCTGGCATGATTATCTTATTTATGCCTATGTGTCCTAAAAGGGTGTATGATGCATGTGTGTAGATATACCAAGAGAGGCCAGAAGAGGCATCAGATTCCTTGGACCTGGAGTTACACAGGTGGTTATGAGCATCTGCACTTGGGTGCTGGGAATCAAACACAGACCCTCTGTGGAAAAGCAGCAAATGCTCCTAATCACTGAACCATCTTCCCATAATTCCTGAACCCAGTCTTATCAATTTAGCAGCAACACATAAGAAATGACTTATACCCTACCATGCTTTCCTTTAAGTCCCAAGTAAGTTGTCTTCCTTCCAAAAAGAAAAAGGTCAAGAAGGGTGACACCTGCCTTTAATTTCAGCACTCAGGTAGGTAAGGCAGATGATTCTGAGTTATAAGCTAGCCTGGACTACACAGCAAAGAAATCTTCTCAGACACCTAAAATCACTCAGACACCAACACACACAGAGTCAAGGAGGTAAATAATATTGGCAGTAACATTAACAAAACAACATCCTTCTAGAGAATAAAAAAGTGCTGGAGGTCAAGAAACACAGTTCAGTGACAGAATGCTTGCCTAGCGTGCAAAAAGCCCTGGGTTCAATCTTTGGCACCAACAAACAAACAAAAAACAACAAAAGAAACTTGGTTTGGATTTGATAAGAGATGAGCAATAAATTAATTTTATAAAATTCAAAGAAGGGGAGTGGAGAGATGGCTCGGTGTCAAAGAGCACTGAATGCTCTTCCAGAGAACCTGGGTTCAATTCCCAGCACTCACATGGCAGCTCACAAGTGTCTGTAATTCCCGTTCCAGGGGACCTGGCACCCAAAGCAAAATACCAATGCACGTAACAAAAATAAAATAAACAAAACTGAAAGGGGGATAGAGAGAAATGACTCAGTGGGCAAAGTGAGCAAGCCTTAGTACCTGAGTTTGGATCCTCACATAAAGGCTGGGGTACTTGGGCATGCTTATAATCTCAGTGCTGAAGAGAATGATGAACAGGAAAATTTCTGGAGTCTACTGCCCCCAGTTTCAGTGAGAACACCTATCTCAAAAGCTAACGTGGAGAGTGATAGAGGAAGACGCCTAACATACACCACTAGCATTAATACCTGTGCATACCTGTGTACACACAAGTAATATATAAACACACAAAAATAAAGAGGCAGGTGTACTGTGACACATCACTACAATCACAGCACTTAGGAGGCTGAAACAGAAGGATCTCAAGTTTGAAACCAACCAAAGCTTTATAGCAACATTCTGTCTCAAAAAACATCAATGACAAAAAAAAAAAAAAAAAAAGATGGGCCAAGAATAGCATCCAGACTCTCTTACACAATTCCAATACTAAAAACCAGAGGCGCAGAATACAAAGTTCCTGCAGAAGTGGCTGCTATCCCAGCAGTTAGGAAAGACAGAAAGATCATCAGCTCAAGGCCAGTCCCGAACAAAGAACCAAATAAACCAAAGTAATAGGTTGGTCTACTCAATAAATTTTAGTCAAGGACCATTCTTATCTTCACCAAACAATTATGGCTTACTTTTGAGCTGGGAATGTAATTCAGTGGCAGATTGTTTTCTTGGTATGTACAAGGCCCTGGGTTCCATCACCAACACCAAGAGGAGGAAGGGAAAAAAAAAGAGCTCACTTCTTTGACTTTCAGTGGTCTTCCACTCAGACTGTGCTTGTTTAAGACTTCAGCAGCTTTTTTCATGCTCTCTTCCATCTTGAATTCAACAACACTACAAGAGTTAAAAGCAAATAAATAAAACCAGTCTATAACTTGGAAAATTCAAATCCCAGTAAGTATAAGTAGATAATACTTACGCGCATCCCTTTGAAAGAGGCCACAGACCAGTCAGAAGAGCAAGGGAGAGAAAAAGAAAAAAAAAAAAGCAAAACAGTAAATATCAATGACAATTATGAACAAATTAAAGATATGATTTATGTAACAAAAGCCAGGGTTTTAAAAAAAATTAATCCTAAGGGGAAGCTGACAGAAGTGCATGACCTAGCCTTCCTTGTAAAAAACTGGGGGCTCCTTAATCTCCTTTTCCTACATATTACCAGCACTACAGTAAAGCTGTTAAAAGTTGAGCAGACCTAAATCGGGTTCTCCAAGAAAGCACACAAACTTTCGATCTGCTTCCCTCTGTACTCAATCAATCCTTACCATACTCCTACTAAATCCATCCTTTCCATAAACTAAGCTCATCCTTTTGATTATTCTAAGCCATTCTATTGCACGACAAAAAGTAGTCTATATTCTCATTAAACTAGGCCAATTTTGAACGTTCAGGTTTGTAATGTGTGGTTTACAATTTACTGGCACAAAGGCTACTTTTCAGAATCTTGGGTTCACACAACTTTCAAATCAGCAAACAACCAAGAATAACATTTTCTAGACAAGAACACACTTTTACTTTAATTATACCACCGCTAAAATTCCATGCATAATTCACACACAGCCAATTCCTGTTAAACAAAGAGACAATGCTGCTATTGGTCCCCAGTTATCCAAATTGGGCATCCAAACAGAATACCAGAAAGCTCTTTGGCTAGCCATTTGGAAAAGCGGGACTCCCATTTGCAAGCCCCCTCCCACCCTACTGAAATGTTGGCAAAAATCAAACATGGCTACAGTAACATGAGCACTCACTGCCTTCCTGATTTCATTCGAGTCCACGCCACCATACAGTTACATTTGTCATGTAGTAAATCCACAGAAGAAATTCTCTCAGACACTTACCCTTGACTTTCCTTCAGCGTCCATTAAGAGCTCCACGTATGTTACCTCACCAACTACAAATCAGTTTCCAGACGACACATAAACCAAGGGAGAAAAGCCAAGAAAACAATGGGAATTTAGAACAATCATCAGCAACCTTGTATGGAGCCTCTGCCTTATAAGAAAGCCCAGAAACACTCCATATTCTCTAAACCACCAAACTAGGCATTACAGGTGTGCAGTAAATAGGTGAAAACTCATTAACAATATGTCCTTGGTTTTCCTCCCACCACAAACACGCTACTTCCACAGATTTCCATTATCACTTTCCCTATCTGTAACGCTCACTCATGACTAGAGGCAATCCAAATCTACAGGAAAGAATTCTGCAAGCCTTATTTTCAGGGGAAGGAAGAAGAATTTTTACAGATATACTCTTAATGGTGAAGTCAGATAAACACCACATATACTAAAACATCACTGAACTGACCTCACATGCCACAAATACAGAATATGCCTATACATAAACCAAAAGGCATACAGACACACAACCTCGGGGCCAGTTTTGTGTGTGCAAACTGTGTAACAGAGCCCTGTGCTGATTTTTAGCATCATACTGAAACTTCTAATATGTTAACAAGAGGACCATCAATTTTTGTACTAGGCCTCACAAATTCTATAGCTGAATTCTGCACACGGTACAAGGCACCAATGTTTGGAAAAATATTGACAATACAATTGATAAATCAGAATAGCACCAGGCCTTATTCTTACATTTTCTAAAATCCCCATAAAGAGGGTACAAATTCAAGTTTGGGGCTCAGCTGGCAACAAGATAGTTAAAGAGAGTACAATGATTCTATGCTACATGCAAAGGGAAAAATAGCAAAGATTTCCAAAATTTCCGCAGACTTTCCTCAAGGTTTGGATTGCCAATTCATGACCACCATAACCAGATATTAGAATCCATCTAGACAACCACCAAATGGCTGCTGAACTTGAAGATGGCTCAAATCATTAACTTGTAGAAAACAACCTCTAAATCCCATTTCCAATGTTTAAAAAAGGAGGTGGAGAGGATTTCTTAGGAATCAATCACTCTTTACTTAGAAGGATGATTAGGATATTAAAGTATAGTATAAGGGTAAATATAACCCATTAATGGCCTTGACAGGTTCACACTACTTACAACTCCTTTGTTCAAAGGAATCAGAATTAGGATTTTTTGAATACGGAAAGATTCAAATAGAAAACAAAATTATTTCACAAATAAAATGAACATTTTAAGAATGTATTATTAATGGAGTTGCACAGTGGTTGAAGGCCAAATGCGCAAAGTTTATTTTATAGCCTCATCCTCCTGTCCTTTCCTGAAATGTTATAGAACTTGTACTTTGCACAAACAAGGAGAATCAGTGCAAAGAAAGAAAAAGGAAATAGGAGGGACCATTACAAGTTGACTTTGAGTACATATTTTGTGTAGCCAAATAACGACAACAACAAAAACCTTATCACAGCCAAGGGACAGCTGTATAGGTTGGCTTTATTTTACCCTCACAAACGTTAAAGCAGTTCCAAAACTCCATGACCACTTTCTGAAGCCACATTAAAAGCCAATTATTTCAACAACAGCAGCCATTCAAGGACCAACAGCTCTTATCTCCTCTGATGAAAAAAATGCCTAGTGTCAAACCAGTGAAGAAATCGCAAGTTTTGTCTCCTTCCAGCTACGACTACTGCCCAATAACCTTCAATAAAAGAATCACAATATCAACCTCAAGACAACTTTTAAGTTTGTCAGAATCCAAGGATTTTGCATTTGAGATTTCTAGCTTGTGTCCAAAAGACACTTTAATCAAAACAATGTTATTGTAATCTAGAAAACAACAAAGTCCAAAGCCAACTTTTTCTACAGTCATAACCATTTTAACAAAACACCAAGAAAATTCTTCTTCCACTTGACACACACCCAGCTTCAATCATGTGATCTAAAGTTTGATTAAAAATGATCTTCCTCTTACAAATGTTTTCTCTGTGTGTCAGAAATAAGTATTTCTAAACTGGGGCACCATCAGCAATTACTATGATCCTAACAAGTTTGTAATATTCCAATCTGGATACCACGAGAGACTTCACGTGGTTACTCCTGCTTGTAATTCTCAGTTCTCTAGAGGAAGGTAATCATGAAAGCTTTTAAAAAGACAACAGAGCCATCGGTGGTGGCACACACCTTTAATCCCAGCACTTAGGGAGGCAGAAGCAGGCAGAGCTCTGTGAGTTTGGAGCCAGCCTGCTCTACAGAGTGAGTTCCAGGACAGCCAGAGATACACAGAGAAACCCTGTCTTGAACTACCCCCCCCAAAAGACAACAGCCTCTTTGTTCTATCTAGTATGTCAAATATTTATTTTGTGTAGTCAGTACACCTTAGCCACAAGATTATAAAGCAGAATTTTGTCAGCTAAAGAGTCAGGAGGTAAATCAGAGGGCAGCAGCAGTCTCACAAGTGGAACTTGAAGTTACTGAAAAATGCTACAGCTCCTTGATCACCAACTTGGACAGAACTCACAGAATCCCAAGGGTAGACTGCTAAGACAAATCTACTGCAGCTTTAAATGTCAAAGTATCTAAATAAAAAAAGAAATGAGAATACAGAAACCAAAGTTTTCCTTTAGAAAATACATGTGTGTATGCTTGTCCAATTTCAACTTTCTTGGAATCTTTTTATGTGTTTGTGAACACACACTAGTGTGAGTTGGGGAATGTGTTCCATGGCATCTCTGTGGAGGTCAGAGGACAACCTTAGGTATGTTAGTCCTTGCCTCCCACCTTGATTATGGTAAAATCTCATTTTTGCCTCTCCATACACCAGTGTAGCTTGCAAGCTTCTAAGGATTCTGCCATCTCCTTGTAGGACCAGTGGGATTACTGTATTTTAGTTGTGGGGATTCAAGAGCCAGTCCTTGTGCTGTTTTTTTGGGTCAGGGTCTCATGCAGCCCAGGCTTGCCTATAAATTCTCAATCCTTCTGCATTCACCTCCCAAGTGCTGGGATTACAGGGGTGTGCCACCACATGTGGATACCCTTTAAGAAAAAAAAAAGGAAAAAAGGGGGGGAAAGTGTGTATGAAAGAAACCAAGACACACTGTTGAGCATGCTTTCTTAGTATCATTCAGTCAATCTAAGGGAAAATTGCACAGATGAAAGATACATTTCATAAAGACAACTTTAGCTGGGAACGTGCCTTTAGCCCTTGGAGGGAGGTAGATCTCAAGGCCAGTCTGGTCTAACAGGAAAGCCTTGTCTCAAAAAGAAAAAAAGAAGACAACTTCAAACATGGGAAAGTTTTCTATACAACAATGAGTTGACAGAGCCAAATACATGGTGTTAAGCACAAACTTTCTACAGTAACGAGCGGAGGAGAGCCTCACACTGCCGGGGACCAACAGCAGTACTTACAAAATAACAGCTCAATTTCCAACAGGAAAATATGAAGAAGAGCATTGGGCAGGGACTTGACTGAAATTGAAAGCAGCTTTGCCTCAACAACCCACAATGCAAATTACTGCAGAGAACCAGGAAAGGCTCTCTATTGGACCGCATGCCCTCTGGGCCTCAGTTTTTTGTCAGCAGCAATCTGAAACTTACTCAAAGTGATGATCATTAAATAATAACAGATGGATTAAAGGCTTAAAGAAATCTTTGTTTATACAAATTAAACTGACTGCTGTTAAACTAGGATTTGAGAGTAAACTCTATCACTCACTTTCTTCCTCAAACTGAGCACCGTGTTTATTCACCAGTGCAGCTGAGTCCTGCCTGAGTGGCAGCTTGCCCCAACTCCACACTGCTAGCTCACTAGGCAGACCAGGAAACAAGAAGCCCAACACCCAATTTTCTTCATTCTGAAGATTTTAAGTGCTCCTCCAATTAACTTAAGACATTACTATTATTATTATTTTGTTTTTTTTTTTCTTTTAAGACAGGGTTTTTCTGTGTAACCTGGCTGCCCTGGAACTCGGATCTGTAAATCATGCTGGCCTCAAACTCAAGAGATCCACCTGCCTCTGCCTCCAAAGTGCTGGAATTAAAGATGGGAGCCATCATCACCAGGCAGACATTATTTTAAGATGGAAAAATAAATAAAAATAAATCACCTTTTGTTTAAAAGAAATCTCTATTCTGGTACCCAATCCTTACAGTTAAATACTTTTAAGACAGTATCCCATTTTCTGAGTAGCTACAGACAATGAAAGTTACTTTGAAACATAGTTCTTTAACCTCTATTTTAAACTCATGTAAAAATGGTTCCCAATTGTATTTTCAATCCAAGAACTCTCTGGTGCCACAAACATTTGTTACTTGTAATGCCTCCATTAAAAAAGGATGCTCAAGTTATGGAAGCCACCTGTCACCCCAGTACTTGTCTGAAGCAACCTAGGATATATGAGAAACTGTCTCCAAAAAAAAAAAAGTCAAAAAACATTCTCCATGCATCTTGTCTTAAAAACAGGCAATACTGATTTCACCACAGCACCATCAAACAAGTTTTATGTCACTTTCCAAGGGGAAAGTGTACATGATTACGTTTTACCAGATCATTAACAGACTACCCTAAAATGCTGCTAAACAGGTAAAAATTAAATACACTTGCAATGACAGACACTGGAGGTGAAGACAACTAATTTATTCCTCTTATTCCAGGAGGACAGAGTCTCAGGGTAGGCTGCAGATTGGAAAAACTGCTTTGATTATACCAGCTCATATCTCTGTGATCTGTTCAGCTATGGTTACTATGAAATAAATCCTTTTAGGGTTTAAGTACCTCTGTCTGCTACTTAAACTTTCCAAAAACATAGGACTCTCTGACAGCACATTAAATTAATGTCTTTAATCCCAGCACTCTGGAGGCAGAGGCATTTGGAGCTCTATGGTCTCCACAGAGGCTACTCTGGTCCACACAATGAATTCCAAGACAGCCAGTTACACAGTAATACCATCTCAGGATAAAAAAGAGAGACAAGGAAGGACAGATAAACTAGTAACATATTTTTAAAAATATAAAATAAAATAAAAAATAAAAACAAAAATAAAAGCCTTTAAATCTCAAAATAAAAACAAGAACATTTAAGAAGCCATACATATGTAAATACAGTAAATGTCTTTAAACTTCGTAAACTAAACCTAAATGTTACTATAGAAAAATTAACCTTCCTCCTATGAATCACTTTATTCCCAATCCTATACTGTTAATTATTTAGACAACAGAGTAATCAGTTTAACCTGTACAGGGGAGGGCTAAACAAGAACATTTTAACATTCAATAAAAACAAGATTTACTGCACACCTGTAATTCTGAGTTACACCACCAAAAGTACACGGAGAGGGAGGAGCACCCGCATCCATGGCAGTATGCCGGGGAATATGAGAACCAGTTTGGAAGGATCCAAGTAAACCACCAGGCTGGCTCCACACTTAATACAGGACAAAATAGTAAATTGAGGTAAACTGCTTCTACATCCAGAAACGTCATGTCTGCTGCTGCTACCAGCTTCATGGCTTCCAAAACTGAATTACTGAATGATAAAGCAGTAAAAAATGTACCTACTTTATCCATCATGTCCCAAAACTGGTTCACACACTCCTAAAAATGAAAAAGTAGTTTGGCCTGCAATCTCTTACAAAACTCTAACAATTGCATTTTCAAAGCCACATTCCTGGTTCTTGGAACTACTATACCTTATTATCAATGGACATAGCAATTCAGTGGCTCAACCAAATCACAAGAACACAAATTTGGGGTTTATCCCGAAAACTAATTCGAATGAGATCCAACTGTACTATACAGAAATTCTAAGCTTGTGTTAAAGCAGCAGTCCCAAAGAACCAAGAACACTGTATCTGGGAGCCACATGACACTCCCTTCAGACAAAGACACTTCACTCTTGCTCTAGGAGGATTGACAGGAATGATTTGGCTGATCAAGGCAGGAACAAATCTCACACCAAAACATTTTTTCATCTGTTTATCTGAGAAATACCACATGGGAGCAGCACATGTGACTGTGAAGGTTCACGGTGCCTAGTGCTTCTTTCATGTTATGGTCAAGTAAGTAATGGAATAATGATGGCAGTGGCCACTCAGTTTCAAAACTCAATGCAGGGGCACCAGTACACACACCAAAGGGCCTTCCAAGTGGCATCTTGTCACTAGAATTAATCATGCGACAAATCAACCTCAAATCTCTCTTCATTATGAATGTTCCAGAAAACCAATACCTTTCAGTCCTTCAAAGAGACTCCATTAAGGGTGATTTGATCCTAGGTTCCCTTGGGTGAGAACAGGAGCTCATGGCACCCTACCTTATCTAAACCAGGACCCTGCAATCTCTTCAGTCCTGAGAGCCACTACCCGGGCTAAGAATCATGAAGGAAAAAGGAGGACAAGAGCAAACAGTGCAGGAGAGGGTGATGCACCAATATGCAGAGGCAAGGTGGTCCCCTCGGACCTCCAGGTGGCAGAGGCCCTTGGTTGCGTGACCTGTCTTAGGCCAGGATACCATATACTCTCATGGACCACATGCACAGATGATTTGAGCTCTCCTACTGCCCATCTCTGACTTCAGAGGAGAAAAGCGTAAATTAAAGCAGAAGATCCCGTTGCAGAGTTTAGAATCTGAGCAACAGACATTCCAGGCACCAAAATTTGATTCTAGGACACCCACAAAATTTAAAACCATCTCTTAGCCAGACTTTTAATAAACTTAAAAGATAGAATTAAAACACACACACACACACACACACACACACACACACACAAAAAAAAAAAAAAAACCAAACAAAATAATGTGAAGATTTTGGTAATTGTCCTTAACATAATAACACTCCCCTCAACCGTAACTGAAGTCCCAATAACCATATTAAGCCAGTAAAATCATTTTTTTATAGGTCAAGGGACCATATAAATCACCCTATTTAACAAGTGGGCATGAACACAAAAAAAGGGTAGGGATCTAGAAGTAGCTCTTAAACCTGAACAGAACACATGCTCTTCCTAGAGCAGCTTCCACTGACAAAAACAAAAAAGCAAAACAAACAAAAACAAAGCAGATTAGCCACAGAGGATGACACAGCAACCTTCTTCCCCACTCCACCACCAGACCAGTACCTTTCTCTTTAACCAGGTCTTTAAGAGACTGCCATTTCACATCAAAGGGTATGTTGGTGATAAAGGCTCTGTATCTTTTAGTTGGATTGGTATATGGCTCAAAGCGATTGCCTCCTCGTTTTATGTTTTTCTCCTTCCTCTTCTCATTCTGTGTAGGTCGTTCTCCTTCACTGCATTCAAGAGAAAAAGTTCCTATGTTAGTACAATGGAAAGTCACTATCTGTGGTACCAAGTTATGTGCAACACAAGGCCAATTCTGGTTCTGATTTGGATCATTCCAAACGCAGGTCTTCACAGAGCAGATATTTGCAATATGCATGCCTTACAGCCTAGTGCCCCCCCATACACACTGGCAGTAGTACATGCCTGTAATCCCAACATCTAGTAAAAAGCGTCAGGGTTACTCTCAGTTACATGAGAACAAACCCACCTATCAAGAACCCAGGCTCAAGAGAAGAGTGCTATCCTAGGCTTAGGTAGGGTTCTTTATGCTGCATAACACAGAAGGAGAGCATGAGGCCAACTCCCCAGGCATTGGGGGCTCACACACATGCATCACCTAACACGATTTCCAAACATAGCATGATCTGCCAATGCATCTCTAAATATTTCTTGGCAAAACAAAAGTTCTTAAATTATACATCAATCCACTCGTCACCATCCACCAAAGGATCTATGGATAGAAATGTATTTAAATATAACTCTCTTTTAAATTCCAAGTATTTAAAGGTTTACATTAAAAAAAAATCAGTTGGTGCTAGGCAGTGGTGGCACACACCTCTTTAATCCCAGCACTCAGGAGGCAGAGCGAGTTTCAAGATAGCCAGGGCTATAAAAAGAAACCGTTGTTTCAATTAAAAAAAAAATTATTACAGCCTGGTCTACAGCGCTAGTTCCAGGACAGGCTCCAAAACCACAGAAAAACCCGTCTCGAAAAACCCAAAAAAAAAAAAAAAGCCAGATCCATAATGCTTGATACTGAAACCACCCCTCTTAAGCAGAAAATACATATGTATTTATAGAAAGGTTTTTTTTTGGTTTGTTTTTGAGACAAGGTCTCACTATGGAGCCTTGTATGACCAGGAACTGGGTATGAACACCAGGTTGGACTTGAACTCTGCCACCTCAGTGCTGACTTATAGACAGAATTTTTTGTCTTTTCTTAATTATTGTTTGTATGAGTGTACATGCTGTATGGAAAGCATGTGGTGAGGAGACAACTATTAGGAGTCGGTTTTCTACTTTCACCATATTTGTCCTGCCCCTTTAACCACTGTGTCTGAGTCATCTTGCTGACCCTTTTTAGGCATAAATATTCTAAATCTGGAAGATACTGAAAATGAGACTGATAAAGTACCTGCAGCAAAAAAGAATCTTCAATTTTAAAATGACAATTCAAGATTATATCTATTATGTAGCCTCTGTTAACAGGGTAATAAAAACAATATTCAAGAAACTTAAAATTCAGCTGGGCTATGATGGCACACACTTAATGTTGGATCTCTGGATCAGAGGCCAACCTGGTCTACAGAATAAGTGCCAAGGCAGCCAGGGCTACAGAGAAACCCTGCCTCAAAACAAAATAAAAATCCACAAAACAACAACAAATAATTTAGTTTACAAGCTTCATATAAAAGTTTCATTTATGGGGGCTGGAGAGATGGCTCAGTGCTTAAGAGCACTGACTGCTCTTCCAGAAGTCCCGGGTTCAATTCCTAGCACCCAAATGGCAGCTCACAACTGTCTGAAGATCCAATTGCAGGGGATCTGACACCTTCACACCAATGCACATAAAATAAAGTTAAATAAACCATAAAAATATTTAAAAAAAAAAAAAGACTGACTACAGGACTGGTATGGCACCATGGGCTGTATTCTGTCAATTATTAAAAAAAAAAAGTTTCATTTATAAACTCTGTCCATATACGAAATTAACTCATAATGGATGTCAATCTGAAAAAGCAAAATTGATAAAATGATCTTCAAAATTAAAAATGTCTGCTCTGAAAAATGAGTAAACCAGCCCTGGCGGCACATACTTTTAACCCCAGAACAAAGGAGGCAGGGATATGATCTCTGCGTTGAGGCCAGGCTGGTCTATATGAGATCCTGCCTCAGAAAACAACAACAACAAACCATTGCCAGATGGTGGTGGCGTGCAAGTCCTGTATACGTGTTGCTTTTACTGGTTAATGAATAAAGAGACTGTTTTCAGCCAATGACTTAACAGAACATAGCAAGGCTGAAGATATAGAGAGAGTAGACGGAATCAGTGAGAAGCCATGTAGCCGGCAGAGAAGACACAAGCTGCCAGCCAGAACCTTGCCGGTCTGAGCACTGGGAACAAACTGTCTCCACCAGCACCTCTGATCCCAGCACTCACGAGGCAGAGGCAGGCAGATCTCTGTGAGTTTGAGGCCAGCCTGGTCTACAAAGCAAGTTCCAGGTCAGGGCTGTTACACAGAGAAACCCTATCTTGAAAAATAAAAACAGAACAAAACAAAACAAAAATAAACACAAATAAATGAAACTGGAAATGTTTGTAAAAATGGTAATACCATTTTATCAAGAAAAGTACCATTCTCCAAGTTCCTTTTTCTCTCTGATGATACTTAGCATGGTCATTATTTAAGCTTAAATAAAAATAATTAAATAATAATAATGCCAGATACTTAAATGGTATCTTAGTCTCATTTTCCCCCTAATAACTCATGATTCTGTGGTTTTCTTTTGTATGTGCCTTATTTGCAATCTATGTTCTTTGGTGAGATATTCAAATATTTGTCCTCTCCTGCCCCCAAAGACATGGTCTTATTCAGCCCAAGATAGCCTTAACCTTTAGCCAAGGATGAATTCCTGCCTCTGCCTCCCTAGTGCTAAGATTACAGGCCCACACCACTACACTTAGCTCTTTTGAACATATTTAAAAATCAGGTTATTGGGCTGGCAAGATGGCTCAAAAGGTGCCAGGCCTGATGACCCAAGTTCAGTCCTCAGAAGCTACATGGCAGAAAGAACAAACTCCTATAAGCTGTTTTCTGATCTATGCATGCATGTGTGCATGAAAAAATAAAACATCTGTAATTAGTTTATTACTGAGCTCTGAGCCCTTATTTTACTTTATTTTTAGACAGAAACTCTAGGTTGTCCAGGTTGACCTGAACTGGCAATCTTCCTGCCTCAGCCTCCTAGACAGACACGCTCCTTACCCTTTATTCATTGCTAGTGGTAGTCTTGGCTCCACTCAATAGGTAACAGTAAACCCAATCCCCTAGTTAATAAGATTAAGGTCAAAACTGCCTCAAAACATTTCCAAACGTCCCAAAAGGAAGGAACGGTACACCCAGGAAGAACAGGGAAGAGTTGTTAAAAGTGTTACAAAGTAAGTAGGCGAGCGGTGGTGGCGCTTCTCTGTTGAGTTCAAGGCCAGCCTGGTCTACAAGAGCTAGCCCCAGGACAGGCTCCAAAGCTACAAAGAAACCCTGTCTCGAAAAACCAGAAAAAAACAAAAAACAAAGTAGAGTTAGTAATTTAACTCAAGAACAGAACACTTATCTAGCAAGCACAAGACCCTAGGTTCAAGTCCCAGGACAAGGAGAAAGAGAATGATAAGATGAAGATGATACATAGCTCTTAGTTCTACCTATTGAACACTGGAACTACTGTGAATGTTAAACTTTACACTTTCTTCTCATGTTTGTTAAACTTTCCAACATATGCCAGTAGTTTGACTTGTAACTTTAACAAAAACTAACAAATCTGTAATCTTTCAAAGAACCTGCAGACCTAACAGGCAGATATACCTAAGGCAGTTAATAAGTCCTTTACCTAACTGGCTCTCAATACCAAATTGCCAAAGAAAACTAGATTCTGGCACCCAATTACTCAAAATTCTAAACAAGTCCAATAGAATAATCTTTTCTAATAGTCTTAACAAATTATTATATCTCATAATATATTGCTAAGGCCTAATATATGTTAAGTATCTTCAAGACATTATATCAACAGCTGTTTAAAGATTGAGTGCCTTCAGGGCTGGAGAGATGGCTCAGAGGTTAAGATCACCAACTGCTCTTCCAAAGGTCCTGAGTTCAATTCCCAGCAACCACATGATGGCTCACAACCATCTGTAATGAGACCTGGTTTCCTCTTCTGGCCTGCAGGTGTACATGCAGGCAGAACACTGTATACATAATAAATAATAAAGAAAACATTTTAAAAAAAGATTGAGTGCCTTTATATAAATTTATATAAACCACAAAGGACTACTTTATTAAGTACACTAAAACAGTCTCAAGACCGGCATGGATGGTGGCACATACCTTTAATCCCAGGACTGAGGTGGATTTCTGAGTTTCAGGCCAGTCTGGTTTATATGAGTACCAAAAACAAAACAAACAAAAACCCACAACAAAACCCACTTGAAAAAAAAAATCAAAGGGCAAAGTAACGGCAAAACTCTGACAGTACACATTCAAATACTGAGCCTCCTAATCTAATTTTGAGCTAACAATCTTATGTGCCTTTTGTCTCCCTAACATCTCTTATGTCTTATGACACTCCTATGTGTAATTATTAATCATACTATTTTTGGAATTTCTCAATCAAGAGAAGAGTATAGTTTGGGAGAAAAATAAATCTCAATACCCTGAAATTCTGATCACATCTTCAGAGACAAGAATCCACGTTCCCCTCCTGAAAACAAACTCTTTCATAAATCAATCTTCACAGACGTCTTTTTTTAAATTCTGAGCTCTTAATAGAACATTCTTCTAGCTACAGATTATCCACTTAATGAACCACAAAATTCAGCCCGTTTCTAGTGTGGCTCTTTACTAGCAAACCTATAGCCTTGTATCCATAATAGCACACAGGCTTGCTGTGAGGATCAACAAGAAGGATGTGTGGTAGTATGCACCATATGCTCAGCATACAGGAAGCAGGGGCAGAAGGCCAACCAGAGATGCGTAAGACCTTGCCTTAAAAACAAAACAAGCCAGGTGATCTCTGTGAGTTCCAAGCCACCCTGGTCTACAAAGTTTCAGGACAGGACAGTCAAGACTCCTATCTCAAAAAACCAAAACAACAAAAACGAAACCCCAAAACCAAAGGAAAAACACACACACACACACACAAAGGCAGCATAACAAAAGCAGTTTGGGGCTTTTGAGAATGTCTTCTTCCCAGCTCACTAGTCCAGCAACGTTTCTCTTTGCAAATAGTCTCTGCCCAGCATGGTAGAGAACACTTTTAATTCCAGTACTGGGAAAGTACATGAAGGTGGGTCTGAGTTTGAAGCCAACATGACCCATAGTGAGAACCTGTCTCAACAAACAAAAGCAAGCAAACTGTCTCTATTCCTATAAAAAAAAAAGGGGGGGGAGGCTAGGACCAAAAGCAAGTGGGTATATATGTTAAGTACAACAAAATATGTTGGCAATTAAGAGCTAGGGTCATAATCAAAGTCTGAATAATACTCTTTATAAGTGGAGACAACTACCAAGTTATAAGTATTCAAAAGTCAGAACACAGCACACCAATAATAATTGTGAGAGGTGTTAAAAGAGAAACCTATTTCCTCCTAGACTTTTAGCACTGCATCCACTTGGGGGATTTGAAAAAAATTCCAACCAGTGTCCATCATAGAAAAAAAGCTAAACACTGATCCCACTATAACTACCAAAGGGACAAGTCAGCTTTAACTCTAATATTGCAAAAAGAGTAATATGAGAGCCCATTTGGGAAACCCTCAAGGAAGAGGGGAAATGGTAAAAGCAAGCTTATCTTTGCAGGCGGCATGTCTCCCTAGTAATGAAAAAACAAAAAACCCAAAAGGGCAAAGTAACAGCAAAGCTCTGACAACACACACTCAAATAATACAGAGCCTCCTATTCTAATCTTGAGCTAACAGTACTAATGTGTCTCAAAAATCCTTTTCACCAAGTATACAATCACCTTTCGAAGTACAGCAAACAGAGCAGGGCATGAAGGTACACATCTATTATCACAGCACTCAGGAGAAGGAAGCAGCAGAATTCAAGACCAACCTGATCTACAGGGTGAAATGCTGTCTCAATAAACCCCAACAATGGCTCAGTGGTTAAAGAGCACCCATAGCTCCCAACTTTGTTTAACTCTAGCTCAGGTGATCTGACACCCTCTTCCTGCCTCCAAGCACTGGCACTCACCTTCATGCATACACATTAACACTTAAAAAATAAAAAGGCTTCTCATTCAGTATGTAGCTCAGTGGTGGAGTGTTTGCTTAGCATGCAGGATGCTATCGATGGTCTCTACCATCAAAAACTAAATAAATGGATTGGAGAGATGGATGGCTCAGTTGTTATGAATACTAGCTGTGCCGGGAGCTGGGGGCGGACCCCCTTAATCCCAGCACTCAGGAGGCAGAAGCAGGCAGCAGAAGCAGGCGGATCTCGTTGAGTCCAAGGCCAGCCTGGTTTACAGAGCTAGTACCAGGACAAGCTGTACAGAAAAGTCTCGGAGCTGGAGAGATGGCTTAGAGGTTAAGAGTACTGACTGCTCTTCCAGAGGTCCTGAGTTCAATTCCCAGCACCCACATGGTGACTCATAACCATCTGTAATGAGATCTGGTGACCTCTTCTGGCCTGCAGGCTGAACACTGTCTGTATAATAAATAAATAAATTTTTTAAAAAAGTCTCGAAAATCAAAAACAAAAAAAAAGAATACTAGCTGTTCTTCCAGAAGACCTGGATTTAAGTCCCAGCACCCACATGACAGCTAATAATTGCTAGTAACTCTATCTGATGCTCTCCTCTGGCTTCCATGGGCACTGCATGCATGTAGTGTATAAACAAACATGCAGGTAAAACATTCACTCATATAATATTTTTTTCCTTTTTCTTTTTTCAAGACAGAGCTGTCCTGGAACTCACTTTATTGACCAGGTTGGCCTCAAACTCAGAGATCCACTTGCCTCTGCCTCCAGAGTACTAAAATTAAAGGAGTGTGCCACCACTGCGTGGCTCACATCTTTTTAATAAAAAACAAAACCCAGTTGGTGAGAAGGTTCAGTAGGCAATGTGCTTACCTTATAAGCATGAAGATCCAGGTTCGATTCCTAGCCAAAAAGTGGGGAGGAGGCACTCCTCTATTCTTTTAAAGTTTTACCTTAAGAATTTTGTAACATACACACATGAAAATAAAACAAAACACTGTTTTCCAATACAAAGCTGTTTTAAGTGCTGCCACTTTCTCAAGTATTCCCCATTAGGCCGGAGCACTCAGGTTCTTTCCAACAAAGGTTATTTGACCTTAGAAACTTCCTAAGCACATACTGTTTTGTCAAATGACACAGTCACAAGATATCTATTTGAAAATGGACAGTGGAAAATTTGAAAACTGTACTGTGTTTTATAACAAATTCAACTTTTCCCCTAGAAAGGTTCTAACAGCAATTCATCCTGTAATTTTTCTTAAAGCCCTTCAAATAAGGCCATCAGGAATCCTACAGGGTGAGACAGAAGTGGTAGTGATTCCAGTAACTGGGTGGCAGAAGCAGGGGCATCGTTCCAAACTCAAGGCTACCAAAGTCTACACTGTAGACTCTAAAAGCTAAGTCAGTTATCTATCTCAAAACATGGGGGAATAGCAAAAATCGGAGGAGAAAGAGAATCGGAAACTACAAGGCATCTCTAAAGCAAAGGCTGAAACAAGTGATCATGAGACTGGAGAGTGGTAGCATCCTCAAGACCCTGGGATCCAAGTGGGGTGGACAGGGAACTAAAAATGAGCACACTCAAAGGCTGAGACTTTCCATAGTAAAGTGTTGGGATTAACTAAAGACAGACCCCTCAGTCAGGCGGTGGTGGCGCACAGGCCCCAGCACTCAGGAGGCAGAGGCAGGCGGATCTCTGTGAGTTCGAGACCAGCCTGGTTTACAGAGTGAGTTCCAGGACAGGCTCCAAAGCTACAGAGAAACCCTGTCTCGAAAAACAAAACAAAACAAAAGACAGACCCCTCTCTCTCCTCTTTCCGTGCCGTGGGATGGAACCCAGGGCCTTGTGCATCCTGGGCACTCCTAATGAGCTATAACATCACAAGTTCACACATTTTTGGTTTGTCTGTTTTTAGATAGAAGCTCATGTAGCCTGGGCAAATCTTTAACTAATTATGTAGCTGGAACTGGAGAACTCAGCCTCCCAAATGCTGAAATCACAGACATGAACCAGTTAAGCAATGGTGTTTAATTCTCCCTAAAATAAAAGATCGGGAATTTCCTCTAGTAACAAAGTAGCCATTTCTTAGTAAATGCTTTATCAACAAGTGTTTAAATACTTTCAGCCCCCAGAACCGTAAAGCTTCCGGAGTCTTACAAATCTGATGACAGACAAAATTCAGACATAAGCTGTTGGTCTTAGAACCAAAATGTTTCTCTACCCACTTTCTCAAGTAATGGTAAGTCAGTGTGAACAGAGTTCCACAGGAGCAGAGTCAAGAGGCTTTCCTCCTCCAGGAAAACTTTTGGTTTGGCCCAGGAAGGTCCACCATGTGAATCTAGCTACTTTGGAGGGTCAGGCCACCGCTCTATTACTTTCCTCAATTCCCAGCCCGCTTTTTGAGACATGGTCTCACCCAATTTCCCATTAATGAATGGTAACCTTGTCTGAACTCACTCTAAATAGCCTGGCCACACTTTGCTCTTTGGAGCCTTTCAGCTTCAACCTCCTCCCCAAAAGCTGGGACTCACCGGGCCGAGCTAATAAACCTACAAAAACAAACCGAGGACTCTTGACAGACCCCAAACAGGATTCCGAGAAGGGGATGACGAAGTCTAATTTCTGAAACCCTGAAAGCCCGAGAGGTGCCTTCACCCGCACACTATGCCTGTCGCTAAGGATCAACGCCGAGCAAGCAGGGATCCTTTCTCCCCACTGTTACCAACTGCGCACTCGAGAGGAAGAAGGGCTGGGAAGGGGCGGAAGGACTCCAGGCCAGAGCCCGGGTCCGGGGGCCATTCTCCTGCACTTCCTGCAGGAGAGCTCAACGCCGGGGTCTCGGAACCTGCAACGGGGCCCATGCGGGCACCTGCTCGGTCCTGCCGCCGGTGGCTGCTCGCACACGTGATAACCGGGCGCGTCCCTCTCCCGCCCCTAACTGAGACGAGAGCAGCCCGGCACCAGGGTCGTGGCGAGCCCGCGCGCCATCACTGCTCCCAGAGAGAGAGCAGGCCACAGGCCTGAGGCCTGGACGGCGCCCGGCCTGCGGGGAGGCTGCGCCGACGGCAGGGGCGGCCCGTCAGGCGCTCTTGGCTTCGTCGTCGTCACGGCCTCCGCCGCCCCCGACTCTCGGCAGGGAGAGGCCTGCGCAGACGCCGCGCCGCCATGGGGGAAGAGAACGCGGCCAGCACACCTAACGGAGCTGCCGAGAAGCCTGGCTGGAGGTAGAGGAGGGCAAGCCGCTGCGAGAACACTCACCCCTTCGGGCCGGGAGTTCCGTTGCCGCTCGGCACGCAGGGCGCGCCGCTCTCTTCCTCCATTTTGGGCTCCGTCGCTGCCACTTCAGCCGCCGCTTCGACCCCTGCCGCCATTTTCTCCGCGTCTGGGCTTTGTGTGAGCGAGCGAGCCGAGCCGAACTGCGCCTGCGCGCTCACGTGACCCCGCACGACCAGTAACGCCTGCGTGTGCTGCGACCGGCTCCCGCTTCTACTCGCCTCGGGCCCCGCCCCCTGGCTCCCAGGCCACGCCTCCCGGCGCCGCCGTGTACCGCTGCGAGAGTCTAATGCGAGCGCGCGTACTGACCTAGGCACTCCAGCTCACTTTCTTTTTCCCTTCCGTTTTATTAATTAATTTTTCTTGTTTCTTTTTTGAGGCAGTGTCTCACCACGTAGCCCTGGCTGGCCTGGAAGATCCTCCAGCCCCTACCTATCAAGTACAGGAATTAAAGACATGCATCACCACGCCTGGCTATTAATTTACTGTTTTAACAACTTCATATATATTTTGAGTTTGCTTGTGACTTTGTGGGGGCGGTCCTTTCGAGACGGGGTTTCTCTGTGTAGTCCTGGCTGCCCTGGAATTCACTCTGTAGACCAAGCTGGCCTCGGAACTCAGAGATCTCTGCCTCCCAAGTGCTAGAATTAAAGGCACGTGCCACCAAAGCCCCGCTGGAATTTTTTTTTTTTTTTTTTTTTTTTTTTTGAGACAAGGTTTCTAGTCAGTGCTGGCCTGGAACTCTGTGTAGCAGAACCTGGCCTTGATGTCTGACTACCCACCTCCACACCCTGAGTGCCGGAGTGACAGGCTAGACGAGCAGTTCAGTTCCTTCAGTGCTAGGATCGGAACCCAGGGACTTAACATGCTAGGCAAGCACTCTACCGCCTTCAATCCCTGATACTATACTGTATTTTTTATCATATTTACCTCCAGTTACTGTCTTATCCCCCCCCCCCACTGAACCTTCTTTCCAACAAGTTACCCACTTCCACGTCGTTGTTTTGTTATCACCACTGCCTGGCAAGATTCTGTTTTTCTGTGCCGCCATACCCCTACCCCTAAACTGTGAATGAGCTTATGTACTAGGCAAAGGATGAGTGCAGAAAAAAACAGAAAGGACCATACTGTATTGGACTCATTGGGAATGTTGATGAGCGTAATATTCTGAGGTTCCATTTGCTTATCTGAAAGAAGGGTTAATAAAAGACGCTCCAAGCCAGGAGGTGGTGTGCACGCCTTTAATCCCAGCACTCGGGAGGCAGAGGCAGGCGGATCTTTGTTAGATCAAGACCAACCTGGTCTAAAAGATCTAGTTCCAGGACAGACTCCAAAGCTACAGAGGAACCCTGTCTCGAAAATCAAAAACAAAATGCCAAGTGCCCTTAACTGTTAAGTAACTCAGCACGCGACAAGAACTCAAAGGTGAGCTAGTCAGGATGGTGGCCCACACCTGTAATCTCAATCTCAGTATTCGAGAGGCAGAGACAAGAGGACTACCACAAATTTGAGGCCAGCCATCAGGGACTACATATTGAGGTGAGGCCAACTAAACAAAGAAAAGAGGACAAGGAGCAACAAAAGCTGTTGCTACTATGGTCACATTCTACATCTTTTTAGAGTCTGCTTAGGGGTTGGGTACAAAGCTTAATACTGGGGCACCCGGAATCCCCAGCTCCTAAAGCTGTAGAACTTCAGATAAAGTTTTATATATTGGGCCTCCGTCTTCCCACTTTTAAAATGGAAGAAATAACTGTTCCTTCCCCAGAGAAGAGATGTGAACCTGGCTTAGAATTGCGTCTCATCCATGGTAATCCCAGGTAAGTGTGGATAGTATTACCATTAGTTATCAGTGAGTATAAAGGGCCTCAGTATATAGGGCTCATTGGAAATACAAAGTAAGTGGTGCACGAGAATTGTCTGTATTCTGTCAATCATGTTTTAAATAAACGCTGATTGGCCAGGCAGGAAGTATAGGTGGGTAAACCAGACAGGAAGTAAAGGTGGGACCAGAAGAACAAGAGTATTCTGGGAAGAAGGAAGCTCTTTCCCCAGTCCTGCCCAGACCACCAAAGAAACAGGATGTGACCTGCCCCGCTGAAAAAGTTACTGAACCATGTGGCTAACATAGATAAGGATAATGGGTTAATATAAGCTACAAGAGCTAATAAGAAGCCTGAGCAAATGGGCCAATCAGTTTATAATTAATGCAGACTCTCTGTGTGATTTTCTTTGGGACTTGCCAGCTGTGGGAACTGGGCAGGACAGAAACCCCAACAAGCCGGCCCTCACGTTACAAGTAAGCAGAAATTGTCCTTACCTTTTTCCAAACATGTTTTGTGCCATTGGGCTACATTGTATACTCTCATGTTGGCTTTTGTTGTTATTATTGTTAATTTGTTTGTTTTTGTGGTTTTGAGGGGTTTTTTGTTTTTGTTTTGTTTTTTTAATAGGATCTCTCTATTTAGGCTGTTCTGGAACTCCCTATGTAGACCAGTCTAGCCTTGAACTCAGAGATCTTACTGCCTCTGTCTCCTGAGTGCTAAAGGTACTAAAGGCATGTGCCACCACACATGGTTTATTCTATTTTCTTGAGACATGGTCTCACTATACAGCCCTGGCCAGCCTGGAACTCACTATGTATTTCAGACTGCCCTCGAACTCACAGAGATCTGCCTACCTTTGCCTCTGTGTGCTGGGATTAAAGATGTGTGCCACCACAAAAGGCCGTTTGTGATCTGAGTGTATGGGTGTTTGCCTACCTGTGTATCTGTGTACCATGTGTATGCTTGGTGTCAGTGGAGACCAGAAGAAGATACTGAATCCCCCAAAACTGGAGTCACAGTTGGTTGTGAGCCATCACATGAGTGCTGCGAACTGAACCCAGGTCCTCTTCAATGGAAGAGCAAGCAGTGCTCTTAACCACTGAGCCAATTTTCAAACACACACTCCCCCTACTCTGTTTATTCTTAAAGTCATTTGTTGCTGAGGATATCACTCCATAGTAGATTATTTGCCTAGACTATGTGAAGCTCTGAATTCAATCCTCAGTACCATTAAAAAATACACACACACACATATATAAATAGTACAATTATTTTATATATGTGTGTATATACATATATATATATATAGCCAGTGAGATCTCACTGCATAGTAAGACCATGTTTCAATAAAATAAAATTTTATATATATATATACACACACACACACACACACACACACACACACACACACACACACGAACATATTGCCAAGCATGGTGTTATATGCCTTTAGTAATGCCAACACTCAGAAGACAGAGATAAGAGGATCTCTTTGATTTTCAGGCCAGTCAGAGCTACCTACAGACCCTGTCTCAAAGTGTGTATGCATTACTAAAGTTTATCAAAAGCTATATCTATGTAATGATCCTGGAACTTAAACCCAGAGCTATTCAAGTATTCAATCACTGAACTACATCACCAGCTAAAATAATTTTTTAAAAATTATTTAAAAAATAAATACAAAAAAACTTAAAACCATTTATTGGGGCGGGAGAGATGGCTCAGTAGTTAAGAGCACTCGCTGCTCTCATAGAAGGCAGAGGTTTTGTTCCTGGCACTCACATGTCAGCTCACAACCACCTGTAACTCCATCCAGTTCCTAGGAATACCGCCCTCTTCTGGCTTCCTTGGGCACTGCATGAACATGGTACAGTCATATATGTAGGGAAAACAAAACACTCATACACATAAAGAATAAAATTTTTAAAAGATCATTCATCATAAATCCTGCCCAGACCAGTGTGGTGGCTCAATGGGTGCGAGCACTTGTGCAAACCTGACAACCTGTTTACTCGCTGGGGCCATATAAAGGTGGTGAGCACGCCTTTAATCCCAGAACTCGGGAGGCAGAGGCAGGCGGATCTCTGTGAGTTTGAGACCAGCCTGGTCTACAGAGAGAGTTCCAGGACAGGCTCCAAAGCTACACAGAGAAATCCTGTCTCAAAAAATAAAACACAAAAAAAAAAGAAAGAAAAGGAAAGAAAAGAAACCAAGACAGCTTCATAACAGAGCCCTCAAAACAAGCCAAGTGTTTGACACTGTTTGCCCTCATAGAATCACTCACTTGAAGCAGTTTAGAAATGTCACTGATGAGTCCATGTTAGCCAGCAAAGGCTCCTTTTATTCATTCAGGGGTGGGTTTTTGAAATGCAGTGCAACTTTATATAAAGTCAAGAGTGCCAGTAAAGCGAGCTGCCCAGGTGCAGAGTAGCGCAAGAAGCTTGCTGGAACCTTCTAGCCTAACGGGCGCCCTTGACACACGCAGCCCAAGCTGCTAGCCCAGGAGTGTCAAACAGATCTCAGACTGAGATAAGGGTGCCTGCTCCATCCAAAGCTCAGGTCTGTCCATCTGTCCCTGTCATGTACAATAATGTGTAAAATAAAACCCTTGAATATATGTTTACCCAGGAGCACAGAGCAGGGATTGCTGTGGCTCTTTGCCTGAGAAGCATCGTGGCTGTGCATGAAAGGTCAGGCAGCTTCCATCCTTCCAAAGCAAGGCATTGTCATCTGCCTCTGGTTTCTCCACTACCTCAGGCCTCTGCCAGTTTGGTCTTCACACAGGGGTCTCCTCTGCCACCTTTTTTAAGAGTCCAGTAGCCAGCAAGGAGTGGCGGGGGTCCTCGGAGCCATCTGCTTCCCGAATCTTCAGGCGGACTTTCTGATTGGTCTTCCTCCATTCTGAGTACAGCTGGCAATGGTATCGGAAAGAGACCTGCGGGGGCAGTCCTGCAGTGGGTGAGAAGGTAGAGACAGGCCTCTACCCTGGGTGGGGGGAAGGGGACCCTGGCATTTGCCATAGAGCAAACCTAGAAGCAGTACCACATCTGGCACTTCTGTATACTGTACATATACTCACCCGTTGGTCCTTGCAGGATACTCTGATAACTTTTGAGTCCTATAAAAGTGAGGGCTCCACCATCTTGACCCCAGCAGAGAGCATCCCACTTGATGACCCAAGTTCAACCCCCAAGAATCCTTATGGAAAAGGAAAGAAGAGAGTCCTTCAGGTTGTCCTGTAACCTCCACATACATGTCACGGCACACATGCTCTCACACAGAGTCCTTCAGGTTGTCCTCCAAGCTCCACATACATGTCACGGCACACATGCTCTCACACACACACAAACGAAAATAAGATGGACAGTGATTGAGAAAGGCACCCAATATTGGCCTCTGGCCTCCACATCTATGTGCACTGTGCACACACTTCTGCACCCATATACTATGAACACAGAAAAATATTCCGTATGTGCTAGGGACTAACTCCATGGTAAAGCACTCGCTTAGGAATACTCAAGCTCCTGGGTTCCATTTCCAGCACCACAGAAAGGAAAGAGAAAGAAGGGAGGGAGGGAGGGAGGGAGGGAGGGAGGGAGGGAGGGAGAGAAAAGGGGAAAAGGAAGGGAGAAAGAACTTCATTGGTAGTGGCCCAAAGTTCGTAACAGGGTGAAAAATCCCCCACATTGCCAAAGTACCAGAATGAGTCAAAGGGATTGAATAAATATAGTACACCCATACAATGAATGGGTGTTCTAGGTAGCTGCCCCCTTTTCTTTTTAAAGGATACTATCAAAGGATAAAACAAGCAGGTGTAAAACAGTACATATGTTTTCATGTAATTTACATATTTTAAAATCTGTGTGCCTTATGACAGGAATGCGTCCTGAGAACTGCATCACATCCTTGCTGTGTAAACACTGGCAGCTGGTGTGGGAGGTCCTTCGGTCTATGTGCTGCTTTTATTGGTCAATGAATAAAGAAACTGCTTTGAGCCTATAGCAGGGCAGAACAGAGCTAGGTGGGATAAACTAAATTGAATACTGGGAGAAAGGAGGTGGAGTCAGGGAGAAGTCATGTAGCCCCACCAGAGACAGATACCAGAAGGAACCTTGCTGGTAAGCCACAGCCACATGGAGATACACAGATTAATAGAAATGGGTTAAATTAAAATGCAAGAGCTAGTCAATAAGAAGCTAAAGGTAATAGGCCAAGCAGTGATTTAATTAATACAGTTTCTGTGTGATTATTTTGGGTCTAGGCAGCAGGGAACAAACAAGTGGCCTCCTACAACAGGCAGTGTTTAACAGCCCTAAACCATGTGAGTATGGTAGTTAGCGCCTGTAACCCTAGTGCACGGCAGGCTGAGCAGGACTATTACAAAGAGCAAAAGATCAGCCTAGACTGAGATTCTGTCTCATGAAAAATGAGGGATGGGGATTAGGTTCCATTGTGACAGCATTTGCGTAAGTGTGTGGCGACGCACACCTGTCACCCATGCAGAGAGAACGGGAAGGGTCAGAACTTCAAAGCCATCATCAGCTACGTATGAGTTCAAGTATGGGCTACTTGAGACCCTTTTTGTTGTTGGTGTTCTTTTTTTTTTTTTTAATTTTCGAGACAGGGTTTTTCTGGAGTTTTTGGTGCCTGTCCTGGAACTAGCTCTTGTACACCAGGCTGGCCTTGAACTCACAGAGATCCGCCTGCCTCTGCCTCCCGAGTGCTGGGATTAAAAGCATGCACCACCACCCAGCTGTTTTGTTTTTCAAGACAGGGTTTCTTTGTGTAGCCCTGACTGTCCAGGAACTCACTCTGTAGACCAGGCTGGCCTCAAACTTAGAGATCTGCTTGCTTCTGCCTCCCAAGTGCAGGGATTAAAGGTGTGCACCACCACTGCCTCACTGGCTTTGAGACCCTCTTTAAAAAGTCCTCTCTTGGGCTGGAGAGATGGCTCAGCAGTTAAGAGCACTGACTGCTCTTCCAGAGATCCTGAATTCAATTCCCAGCAACCATATGGTGACTCATAACCACCTGTAATGAGATCTGGCGCTCTCTTCTGGCCTGCAGGCATACATGCAGACAGAACACTGTATACATAATAAATAAATAATTAAAAAGTCTGTGTGTGTGTGTGTGTGTGTGTGTGTGTGTGTGTGTGTGTGTGTGTTGCTAACTTGAGACCAAGGGTCTTTCTCATGTTCAATATGAAATCTACCACTGATCTGGAAACAACTTCTTGATACGAGGAATGACCCTGACCCTTAGCTGGACAAACGGAGAATGCAAGGAATGCAAGGACTCTGGACTCCCTCTCTGATCAAAGATGTCACTGCTTGCTTTAGTGGTACCCCTATTTTATCTTATCACTTTCTGTTTCAGTAATAGTCTTAGTGTTCTCTACACTCCCTCCCCTTCCATTCTCTTCTTCTTCTTTTTTTTTTTTTTTCTAGACAGGGTTTCTTTTTTTTTTTAAATTTATTTATTATGTATATAGTATTCTGGGTACCAGATCTCATTACAGATGGGTGTGAGCCATCATGTGGTTGTTGGGAATTGAACTCAGGTCCTCTGGAAGAACAGTCAGTGCTCTTAACCTCTGAGCCATCTCTCCAGCCCGAGACAGGGTTTCTCTGTATCTCTGGAGCCTGTCCTGGAACTTGCTCTGTAGACCAGGCTGACCTTGAACTCACAGAGATCCACCTGCCTCTGCCTCCTGAGTGCTGGGATTAAAGGCGTGCGCCACCACTGCCCGGCCTCCATTCTCTTCCTTTTAAGTACTTTTAAAATGTATTCTTACTACATTTTATAGTGTGTATGTGTGTGTGTGTACACATGTGCATGCACTAGTGCACATGTGTGGACATCAGAGGATAACTTGTAGGAATCAGCTCTCCCTCTCCACCATGTGGGTCCTGGGGAGGTTGAACTTAGTTTGACAGCCTTGAAGGCAATTAATTGCCTTCACCTACCAAACACCAACTCACAACTACTTTTTAGTTTAAATTATTTTTTTTCACAGACACATAGAAACCCACATTCATTTTCTATTTATTTCCTGTGCTAGGGATGGAGCCTGGAGCCTGACACAGCCAGGAAAGGCCCTACCACGGGCCCACACTCCCAACCTTCAATTTTTCAATCAATACATCTCATACAATCTTTCCTGGCTTATTTTGTCTTAAAACTCAAAAAAAAAAAGTTTGTTGTTCTTGTTAGGGGCCTTCGTGTGAAGGCCAGAGGACAAATCTGTGGTCAGTTTTCTCCTCCTACCCGTGTGGGTCCCAGGCTTGCCCAGCAAGCACTTTTACTCAGTTAGCCTTCTTGCCAGCCCTGCTTTGTTTTGGTTTTTTGAGACTGAGTCTCATGTATCCCAGGCTAGCCATGATCTCACTACGTAGCAAAGGATAACCTTGAGCATCTAATCCCCCTGACTTGACCTTCCCAAAGCTGGAAACCATTGAGAATGGCACTGGGATTCAAAATTGGGTAAGCCCTCCACCGACTGAGCTACGTTCTGGCCAGATACCCCCTCCCTCTCCCTCTTTTGCCTTCTTAACCTTTTAGTAACTGAATTTCTTCTTTTATAGTTTCATATATGTCTACAATACATTCTGATTACCCTCACCCCACTCTCATTCTCCCTACAAAGTCTTTCCCCACAGTCATGGCTTTTTGTTTTGCTCTGTGGTACACTGAGTATAAAGGAAGGCCATCTGTGTGCTCACAGGCTTGGGTATAGAGCAGAGCCTGTGGGCTCAGCCGTGGGCTCTTCCTTCTCCAGTCTAAAGTAGTCAACAATTCAGTAGGGAGAGGTGGGTCTCATATTTTTTTGGAAGGTTTTAAATCTCTAATTTTGTTGTCACATTTATTTAATTATTTCTGGGGCAGCATATGCCATGGCACCTTTATGTTAGGACAGAGAGCAACCTGGAGTCAGCCCTCACCTTCCACCACTCAGGTTCAGGGCGTCAAACTTGGGGCCAGCTCCTTCACAGCTGAGATGTCACCGGCACTCAGTTCCTTAATATGTATCTGCTCTGCCTCATTCTCTTCCAATCTTTTCCTTGCCTCAGCCTTTTGCTGTCTGTCCCCTTCATCTCCTCTGACCCACCGTGATTAGATGCCCTTGTGCCCTCTGAGTGAAAGGCTCACTGTTGGCCGGGGGTGTCCCTGGACCTGTGTTACAGTGCCAACCTGAAGCAACAGCAAGGGTGAGCTGAGGGGACCGCCTCCAGCAGAAGCAACACTCACACACAGTCCGGGGAACCCAGCTGAGCCCACCTGCCTGGGCTGTACCCACTCACCAGTGTCCAGAGCACATAGATAGTGAAGAGGGCGATGGTGAGGGCAATGAGCCCCACAGCCTCCAGCCGGCTATGCAGACGGAGGTGGTCCTGGGCCCCTCGAAGGCACAGCCAGCCTGAGATGGCGGCCAGCGGTGTGATGAACACAAAGCACACCATGTCACAGCACAGCGTCCGCTTCTCAGTGCGAGGCCCTGGGTCCTTCAGCCACTGCAGGGGAGCAGATGAGGGAGAGGGGTTATATATGGAAGGGTGGTACAGAAGGGACAGGCTGTAGGCCTGGATATTCAGACTTTTTTTTAAAAAAATACTTTAATATTATTATTATTTAATTAATAATTTAATAATACTGAGTCTGCTGAGTGTTTGCCTTCATTTTACTGATGGGCAAATAGAGGCAACAGAGGAGTTAATGCATTTATGCAAATTCACATAACTAGAGCAGGCTGACTATTCTATTCTGAAAATCTACAATCCAAAATGTTCTAAAATCTTTAACTTCTGAAACACCGGCATGATGGGTCGGTAGGGGAGGGCAACTGAAGAGCAGGACCAGAAGATAAAAGACTTGCTATTCTTCCAAAGGACCAGAGTTCTGTTCCCATCATCCTTGTCAAAAGCTCACAACCAAACACCTGTAATTCCAGTTCCAGGGGATCCCATGCCCTCTACTGGCCTCTGTGGGCAGCTGCACATAAGTGAACACACTACACAGACATACACACATATCTCTAAATAAAAAATAAAAACAAATCCTTTACTTATTTCTTTGTTTGCTTTTTGAGCCAGTGTCTCCCTATGTAGTCCTGGCTGTCCTAGAACTCACAATGTAGACCAGGCTGGCCTCGAACTCACAGAATTCCTCCTGTTTCTGCCTACCCAGTGTTGAAATTAAAGGTGAGCACCCCTATACCCAGCTTAAGAACAAATCTTTAAAATGCTATCATGATAGCACAAGTAGAAACGTCCACACCATGAAATATGTTTTATATATACACCATCGCTACCATCACCACCACCACTGTGCTGGGTTATTATTGTTTTCTGAGACATGGTCTCATGCAACCCATGTGGTCCTTGAATTTCTGAACCTTTTGCTTCCAAGTATTGAGAATGTCTCTACAATGTCCAACTCAAAATTATTTAAAATACTATATCTGGGGATATAATTTAATGGTTCAACACCTGTCTGACGTGAGGCCCTAGATTAAATTACTAACATCATGCTAGAAAAGACAGAAACAGAGGAGGTAGAGGTGCGGTGGCACACATCTGTAATCCTAACATTTGAGCAAGGTAGAAAAAAGGATCATGAGTTCAAGGTCAGACTCTGCAAGTTTGAGGTCCTCCTAGACTACATGAGAGCCTTCCTCGATAGACTGACAGACATACAGAGTGCTGGTTTGAATGAAAATGGCCCATATATGCTCATATATTTGGATATTTGGTACTCAATCGGTGGAACTATTAGGGAATTACGAGGTATGGCCAGTTGGAGATGTGTCACTGGGGCAGGCTCTGAGGTTTCCAAAGCCACGTTATTCCCAGCTCATCCCCCTTTGTCCCTGCTGCTGTCACACTCCCTGCCATGGTGGCCATGGACTCGCCCTCCAAAACTGTCCTTCTATCATCTGCCGTGGCCGCGGCATCTTATCACAGCAACAGAGAAGCAAAGGCTGACAGATGTGCTGGGGGGCAGTGGCACGGGAGTGGCAGCAGCCTGGTCTACACAGGCAGTTCCAGGACAGCCAGAGCTACACAGAGAAACCAAAAAAAAGATTGATATTTAAATTTTCTTACATTTGTACATACAGGTGTGTACGTGTGTGTGTATGTGTGCATGTGTGCATTGTGTATGTGTGCATGTACGTATGTGTGCATGTGTGTAAACAGGCTGTTCTTTCAGTCCAGTTGCCCAGACCCCAATAATCACACAGAAACTATATTAATTACAGCACTGTTTGGCCAACAGCTCAAGTGTATTCCTAGTTAGCTCTTATATCTTAAATTAACCTATTTCTATTAATCTCTGTGTTGCCACAAGGAGAGAGAGACAGAGAAAGAGCTGACACCATATTTGTTGACTCAATGGCACAATGGGTTAGGGGATAATTCAGTCGGGGAGTACTCGCCTAAGGTGAGCAAGGCCCTGGGTTCCAACTCCAGCAATATAAGAAAACAATTAATTAAAGTTAAAATATTGTATAAGCTTACTTTCAGGATGAGAGCAATATATATGAATGAAATATGGATTTCCTTTCAATTTGGACCACAGAATACCTCATATTACTCATGAAAACACTCCAAAATCTGAACTCTCAAAACTAAAACCACTCTAGTCCCAAGCTTTTTTTTTTTCAAGACAGGGTCTCATGTAGACTAGGTTAGACAAACTCAACAATATATAGACAAGGCTGGTCTTGAACTTCGGATCCCCATACCACCACCTCACAGTGCCGGGATTTATAGGTGTGTGGCACCATGCGGGGATTTATGAAGGTCCAAGGCTTCATGTGTGTTATGTCACCAGGTGAACCACAGATCCCAGGCCTCGGTGTGATCCTTCTGTCTCTGACTCTTTGGCATACCCACCTGTGTGCCACCATAACCAGCCCAAGCATTCTGGGTAAGGGTTTTTATCCTGTAGCCTGCAAAGCCAGCCAGGACTAGAACCCGGTTGGTGCTGCTCAGGGAACACAAGTGCCTTGGTCACTCTACCTACCGCCTCCGAAGACGGTGGGCCAAGGGAAACAAGCACGGCTCATGAGAAATAAAATCCAAGGAAAGCAGCAGAAAGGGTCCCTGTACTTCTGTGCTAGTGAAGGACACACGGAACAGGGAAAGTTGGGGGACAGCAAGATGGCTTGGTGGGTAAAGTATTTGCCACACGAAGCTGATGACCTGTGTTCAATTCCCAGAACCCAAATAAAGGTAGGAGGGAGCCAACTACCTGCAAGTCATCTTCCACAAGTGTACTGTGTCACATGTGTGCATGTCCCCCCCACACAGAGTAAAGTAATTTTTAAAAATGGGGCAGATGGCCAGAGAGCTAAAGGCCTTGCAGAATGGACAGAGGGACAGGACCTGCAGCCTACAGGAGCATCAGACACAAAAGTCCTAGGGCAGGGCCTTTGACACTGGCATGTCAAGTGGAGCCGAGGGTAGGAGATGACGTATGCAGAGACCGGTCCCTCACTGTCTCATTGGTGGAGGAGGCTTCTCTTGGTCTCCCAAGTGACCTATAGTGGCCTTCACTGATCTGAGCAGTACTTCCTGGCCTCAGGACTAGACATTGCTCCTCACACTTCAGTGACATCTTCTCTGGGGTTCTCAGCCACCATATGCCAGGGTGGCATCAATGAAAACAGCAAGCACCTGGGGACATCCAATCACAATCCCAACTGTCATGCTCAGGCCAAAGTTCAAATGTCTGTGTGATACACAAAGCCAGGTGTCACCACCGCCATCTCTCTCTAAGTCACCCTTTCCCTCCTATTTTAATTCCTCTTTTGTATGCTGTACATGTGTGCACACATACTGGGTGCAATGTGTCTGTGTGGGAATGAGTGCTGTGTGTACGCGCACACATATCATATGAAGGTTGATGTCAAGAATTATCCTCAGTCTGTCCTCCACCTTATTTACAGGCTCTCTCAATCAAATACAGAGCTCATGGACACAAGTTTGTTTTGCTAGCCAGCTTGCTCTGGGGATCCCGTGTCTACCTCCTGAGGTTGTGATTACAAGTAGCTGCCACACCTACCTGACATTTACATGCATTCTAGGGGTCTGAACTCCTGTTCCTCATGCTTACGTGGCAAGCACTTTAACCACTGAGCCTTCTTGATATTTTTGCTCGGAAAAAAACCCATCTCAGATGTTTGTTCACATATCTCCAAGAACAGTGTCACACAACAGGTCTCGTGTGGCCCAGGCTGGCTTCAAACCCCCATGCTGTTAAGGATGACCTTCCACTTCAAATCCCCTTGCCTCTACCTACCTCCCAAGTGTTGGGATTCTTATTGGACTCTACAGCTTGAACTCAGGGCCTCATGTGTGCTAAGCAAGCTTTACACTATGAGTCTACTCCCGCCTCTTCTCTTGGCTTGACCTTCTCCTGGCCTCAGGGTGTTTACACTTGCTCTGTTCTCTACCAGGACTGTCTTCTCCCTAGGGGCTCTAAATTCCTATTTTAATCCTTCAGGTCTCTGCTTGGGGACTCACCTCCAGCCAAGGCCTCTCCCTCAACCCACAGACCTTCAATCTTTGTGTATGTTTGTGTGTTGGTGTACGAGTACAGGAATGCATGTTTGAGATACATTCTCCCTGATGTTTTCCTCTTGTGTAAACCAGGCTAGCTGGCCAATAAGTTCCCAGGTATTCTGTCTCCACCTCCCAACTTCCCCTAGGAACACTGGGATTACAGAAATGAGCTACTACACCTAGCTTTATGTGGGTTCTGGGGATTTGAACTCAGACCCGTGTGTTTGTATAGTAAGCACTTATACACTTCCAGCTCCTACAACCACTCTTGAACCCCAAGTGTCGCGCTGTCGGTGATGTTTAGTGTTAATGATCAATTTAACAGAATCTGGAATCCTGGGATGGGAGTCTCAAGGAAGGACTGTCCAGATCAGGGTGGCCTGTGGACCTGCCTGTGAGGGATAATGTGTTAACTGAGGTGAGAAAACTCTCACTGTGAGTTCAGGTGGCACCATCTCACAGGCTAGCCTGGTAAAAGGAGAGCCATGCACACTGGTGTTGCTTATTTTCCACTTCTGGACTGTGATACCATGTCACCAGCTAGCGTGTTTGAGATGGACAGTCCTACCACGAGGCTTCACTGCAGTGATGCCGTGTGACCTAGAACTGGGAGTCGTAACGTCTTTTCTATTTAAGTTGCTTTTGTCAAGGTGTTTTACCACAGCAAACAGGAGAGGAACTAAGACACTCTATAACTGTTCCTACCAACTGGCCTGTTTGGAGATCACAAGGACATTATCAACTGTGAGTTGGTGACTGGGAAGGCCTAGCACCTGACAAAACACTGGGCATATCAGAGGTGTTCAAAGAAATGCTCAGTAATCTGAACTTGGTGGCAGATGCCTGTAACCCAGCACCCAAAGGAGGCTGAGACAGGAAGATTCTAAGCCTTGGGTCAGCTGGGACTATAATAGGTAGGTAGATAGGTAAATGATTGATAGATGATAAACAGATAGTTAGATAGATAGTAGATAGACAGACAGATGGTAGATGATACAGTAAATAGACAGATGATAGAAAGATAAAAAGCCAGTGAGATGGCTCAGCAGGTAAAGGTACTGGCCAAGTCTGACAAATTGAGTTCTATCCCAGGTCCCACATGGGGAAAAGAGATAACTAACTTGTGCATGTTGTCCTCTGACCCACACACATGTAGTGTGTGTGTGTGTGTGTGTGTGTGTGTGTGTGTGTGTGTGTGTGTGGTTTTTCGAGACAGGGTTTCTCTGTAGCTTTGGATCTATCCTGGAACTAGCTCTCCTAGACCAGGCTGGCCTCAAACTCACAGAGATCCGCCTGCCTCTGCCTCCCAAGTGCTGGGATTAAAGGCGTGCGCCACCACCACCCAGCATGTAATTAATTTTTAAAATATTTTTAAGGGACTGGAGAGATAGTTCAGTGGTTAAAAGCACTGACTACTCTTACAGAGGACCTAGGTTTGATTCTCAGCGCCCACATGGCAGCTCACAGCTTCTGTAACTCCAGTTCCAGGGAATCCAACACCCATGGCAAAACATCAATGCACATAAAATATATTTAAAAAATTTAAGAAGAAAATAAACTGGAAGGGGCTGGAGAGATGGCTTAGTGCTCTTCCAAAGGTCCTGAGTTCAATTCCTGGCAACCACCACATGGTGGCTCACAACCATCTGTAATGAGGTCTGGTGCCCTCTTCTGGCCTGCAGACATACACACAGACAGAATATTGAATACATAATAAGTAAATAAATATAAAAAAAAGAAAAAAGAAAATAAACTGGGCGGTGGTGCGCACACCTTTAATTGCAGCACTTGGGAGGCAGAGGCAAGTAGATCTCAGAGTTTGAGCCAATGTGGTCTACAAAGTGAGTTCCAAGACAGTCAAGGATACACAGAAAGACCTGTCTCAAAAAACAAAACACAAAAAACAAAAAAAAAAAACAGAAAAAAGAAAGAAAAGAAAAGGAGAGGAGAGGAGAGGAGAGGAAAGGAAAGGAAAGGATAGCATGGTATGGTGGTGCACACCTTTAATTCCAGCCCTGATCTCTGTGAGATCAGCCTGGTCTTCGTAGAGAGTTCTAGGTCAGTTCTACGGCTACTTAGAGAGACCTGGCTTCTACTTAGAGAGACCTGGCTTCAAACACTGTAGGGCGGCTGAAGCAAGAAGATAACAGATAGTTCAAGGCCAGCCTGGTCAGCATAGCAAGTTCCAGGCTAGCCAGGGCTACATAATGCAAACTTGTCTTAAGATAAATAAATAAAAGAAAACAGATAAAAATTCTGGGTGTGGTGGCTCACCTGTTAACCCCTGGGTGTGGAAGGTGGAAGCAGGAGGACCAAGAGTGTAAGGCCAGTCTGCTGTGTAGCCAGCTGTAGGCCAGCCTGGGCTACATTAGACTCTCTCAAAAAAATAAAGAGAACTAACAGTGGTTGCCTAGGGTTCATACCTTGTCATACTGGCAGTCAAAAGGCTGAAGCAGAAGGAATGCCTGAGTTCCCGGCCTCCCTGAGCTAAAATGACACCCTAGTTCAAAGAAGCAAAAACCAGCCCTGCATGGTGGTACCTGCTTATAATTCCAACACTCAGGAAACAGAGACAGGATAGTAGCAAATTCAAGTAGTATTAAAGGGGGAGTGGCGCTGACTGGAGCTGGGGTTGTGGTTCAGTTGGTAGAGGGCAAGCCTAGCATGCATGAAGCCGTGGGTTCCATTGCTGGCACTGCATAAACCAGAGGTGACACTGCCTGCCTGTTCTCCCAGCACTGGGGACATAGAGGCTGGATGGTCACAAGTTGGAAAGTCGTCTTCAGCTCAAAGCTACTTTGAGGACAGCCTAGGACACCTGAGATCCTGCTTCAATCAATCAGAGAGGACAGACAGAGACAGAGACTGACAGGCAGCATGGCAGGTAGAGGTTTGCAAAGCTGCAGCCTCTGGTCAGTCAGGTTCCCAGACATCAGCAGGTTCCTCCCAGCATCAGCAGGGACATAGCAGCTTTCCCAGCTGACCTGAGCAACTGCTAACTCTGTCCCCAAACTGCCCTTCCTCCCTTCTGGATGGCCAGCCTCCCCCAAGCAATATACCTCTGTGAGAGGTCGGGGTCGTTTTTCAACTGCAAACTCCGTGTGGCACAGCTCGCAGTAACTGGTATTGGAGGAAGACAGCCATTTCTCCAGGCAGCTCTTGTGAACAGCTCCTAGCGTGCCGGTGCAGCCACATGGGGACAGCAAGTTCTCCCCATTCGCTCCCTCGTGGCAGATTCGACAGAAGGGACAGTCACTGGAGGGATACAGAGATAAGACTTGTGAAAGATGGATGATAGGGCTTCTTACTTATACTGGCATCACTACTTGCTAGGTTACAAGCTTACTGTGGCCCCCAGGCTGCTGCTTGGTAAACTTCTACTCATCCTTCAGCGGCCCAGCTCTAGATGTCCGCTCCTCAGGTGCTTTTGCAAACTTCCATTGGTAGGCCCATGTGTTCCCTCCCCAGAGCTACTGTCCACCCGCTTGCCTAATGCTCTCTTCTTTTGATGAAAAACTATCATGATATTCCACTCTTGGTAGTCCTTCTGATTGTTTACATTGTCAACCCGGCATGGTGTAGAACATCATGGAGACATCTCTGGGTATGTCTGTGAGAGCTTTTCTAAATTGGGTTAACAGAAGTAGAAGACCTATCCCAAACAAGGATGATACCTTCCATGGGTTGGAATCCTGGACTGAATGAAAGGAACGAAACAGGGACACAGATGGCTCAATGGATAAAGGTGCTTGCTGATAAATCTGATGGCCTGAGCTCAATCCCTGGGACCCACACGGTAGAAGAAGAGAAATGACTCCTGCAAGTTGTTCCCTGATCTCCACACATATGTTATAGGATGCACATGGGAGCGTGCACACACCCACACATACAAACTATAATTTTTTAAATTGAATATAAGCATTCAACTCTTTGATTCCTAAGCTCCTCCCTATGGATGCAGTGTGACCAACCACCTCAGATGCTTGTGCCGCTGTGACTCCCCAGCATGGACAGTAGCTTGGAATTATGATTCAAAACAAACCTTTCCTTCCTGAAGTTGTTCTTGTTGCAACAAGACAAAAACTAATACAATCCTTTACAGCACATACATGATTACACAATACACTAACACGTATCACATACATACAATAACACACATCCACACACGATTACACACATCACACACGCTAACACACCACACACATGATCACACACACACATAATTACACACATACAGCAACACACTCCATGAAAAACACATACATTAACACACATCACACGCACACAATAATACACACATGATGATATACATATACACTAACACATATTACACACATATGCTAGCACACACAAATACTAACACATATCACACAATTATGCACATATACACTAACACACATCATGCACGCATCACACTCACAAACACACATATCACACAAAAATACAATTACACACATATACAGCAACACACTTGATGACACACATACACTAACACATATCACATAATTACACACACACTAGCACACATCACACACACATACACTAACACACATCATGCACACATGATTATACACATACACTAACACATTATCACACACAAAAGTACACACAATACACTAATACACCTACACACATATACACTTGATGATACACATACACTAACACACATCTCACACACACATATACAAATGCACACCACACACACAATTTTTTTTTAAAGACATTATCAAAACTCCTGGCTCTATCTATACCTAAAGTTCACACTGTCTGAGAAACCTACGCATATAAGAAAATCACTCATTTGTTTTTCTGTGCATGGCTAAGGAAGACAAGGGGTAGAATGAGCGAATAGGCACAGAAACCTCCCTAACAGCCGCTGGGGGGAGTCTCTAATCACAGCCCAGTCTCTGGGGAAGTTGAGTTCTTCCTGGGGCAGCTCCGGAAGGCAGGAAGTGTGACTTTAGTGTAGTATCCAATACATGAGTCACTGTTTTCTAAACATTTCTGCCCAGAAAGCATATTGTCGGGAACACACCACACCACAGAGAGAGAGGACCCTTTTCCCTTTCCTCCAGCTGCCTGGCTCTGTGATGGAAGCCTGGCCCCAGCGCGGGCTGGGCTGGGCTCAGCTCTAGAGCGCTTGCTGAGTAGTCAGGAAGCCCTGGGTCCCATCTCTACCACCAGAAAGGCATAAGCCAGGCATGTCTGTAAATCCAGCACTTTGGAGATAGAGACAAGAGGATCAGGAGTTCAAGGCTGGAAATCAGCCTGGGCTACATGAGAAACTGTCTCAAAACAAACAGGAATGCCAAACAGCCCAGATCCCAAGAGACAGGGCTCACATCTTTCCTTTCAGCCCAGTCTCTAACATGCTGTTTTCTTTTGCAAAGGCCACTGGCGAGACTGAAGAGACGCTCAGTGGGTAAAGAGTTTGCCATGCAAACATAAGACCTGGAATTTGGATCCTCAGCACTCACTCAAATACCAGCTGGGTGTAGTGGCCTACATGAAATCCCAGCACCTAGAAGATGGAGATGGAGTCCCAGAACAAGCTAGGCATCTACTCTAGCAGAATCAGCCAGCCCTGGGTTGAAGTCAGAAACCCTGCCTCAATGGCATGTATGCATGCATTGGGTGCCTGTGTGTTGAAAAGAGATCAAGAAAGACTCCTGATGTCAGCCTCTCACCTCCACTTCCACAAACACACAAGTACACATGTACACACAATTCCACATGTGTGTACCCACACTCATGCAAACTCTCCTTCTCACTCACTCAAACACACACATACACACACACACACATTCCCAGCGCCTTTCTAATTACACACTCTGATTCACACACACACACTCACACAAACATAAAAGTTCACAGGAAAGGGCTCCCCATTCTGGAAACCAACTCAGGGAAAGGAAGCAGTAAGACTGTCAAGAGCCACATGAGCTCAGTTCCTTCTGGGGAGCCCTAGAAACTCTGGAACAGCAGCTCTGACAAAGGCAGAGAGGGCACAAGCTATGGTTTACTGAGCACTTCCCATGTATGAGGCACTTCTGGGGGCATTTTGTTTTCTTGTTTATTTTTCTTTATGAATGTGTATATATGTATATATATGTATGAATGTATGTGTCATGACACATGGGTCGAGGTCAGAGGACAAACTCCTACCACCTCGTTAGAGGCAGAGTCAGTGTTCTTATGTGTCAGGCTTGCTCCGAGCTTCTGGGGCTTCACCTGCCTCCACCCTACCTCTCTGTAGGAGTAGTTAAAGATGTGCAGGCGTGAGTGTCACACCTGGATTTCTACATGGGTTCTGTAGTAGTTAAAGATGTGCAGGCCTGAGTGTCACACCTGGATTTCTACATGGGTTCTGTAGTAGTTAAAGATGTGCAGGCCTGAGTGTCACACCTGGATTTCTACATGGGTTCTGGGGATTTGAACACAAGTCCTTATGCTTGCATAGCAGGCCTTTTACCCATCGAATCATCTTTCCAAGTCTGTTTTTATTCATTTTAAGATATGGTTTCCAGGGCTACATAGAGAAACCCTGTCTTGAAAACCAAAAACCAAAACCAAAACAAACAAACAAAAAGGCATGTTTAAATTATGTAGTCCTAACTGTCCTGGAACTCATTATGCCGACCAAGCCAGCCTCAAACTCATAGCTCCTGACTTCACCTGTCTTTTGTTTGTTTTTAGACAGGGTCTCACATAGCCTTTGTTGGCCTCTAACTTGCTACCATAGCTGAGGATAACCTTGAATTTCTGGTCCTCCCCTGTCTACCTCTCCAGTCTTGGTATGACAGGCATGTGTCACCATGCCTAACTTTTTTTTTTGTTTTCATATTTATTTGTTTTTATTTATTTAGAGACAGAGTCTCACTATGGAACCCTGGCTGGCCTTGAACTCACAAAAACCCACCTATCTCTGCCTCCCCAGTCAGTGTGCTACCATGCTCAGTTGTTTTGCTTTTGAGACAGGGTCTCACTGGCACTCAGGGTGGACTTGGGCTCATGAGCCCCTCTCCAACTGCTGCTCCTCTGCCCTTGGTTGCCCTTGGCTCCAGAACTATGGCTATAGGCTGTGTTCTAAGTGCGACACGGGCTTCAGTCACCTCACTCTCACAGTGAGCTTCAGAGGACTGCTCACTTGCTTCCACTTTACAGATGTTGAAAAGTTCAAGCTCACGGTGCAATGTGGTGCACATCTGTGGTCCCAATACTAGAAGGCAGAGTTAGGAAGACCAGGAGCTCACGGCCAGCCATACATAACAAGCTTGGGGTCACAATGGGTTACATGTAACCCTGTCTCAAGGGAAAGAGAAAGGAAGGAAACAGGGGGAGGGAAAGAGAAAAGGGAAGGGAAGGAAGGGGGAGGAATGAAGGCCTGTAGGAGCTTTAACCACTGTGTGTGTGTGTGTGTGTGAGAGAGAGAGAGAGAGAGAGAGAGAGAGAGATGTGAGTTACAGGTACATGTGCCTGTGCTCATGCATGTGCAGGTCAGAGCACCATGTCAGGTGTCTTCCTCTACTGAGTCTCTCTCTAAACTCAATGTATGCATTTTCAACTAAGCTCGGTATGCTAGTCAACAAGATCTCAGTATCTGCCTGTCTCTCTCACCCAACTTGGTGTGACTGGTTCCTTTTTCTACCTTTATATGTGTTCCAGGGGTTGAACTCAGGTAGTCAGGCGCACATGGCCAGTTCTCTACACACTGAGCCATCTTGCCAGCACAGTATTTTCAGCTTATATCCTTTCAGTTACAGAGGGCTCCTTAGAACACACCTTCATTCTGAACAGAGGCAGCAAAGCCCACATTCTGAGGACCGTAACACCACATTCTCAGAAGAATCTGAGAAGAAGGGTGTGGCTGTTTTAGAAAGCTGGTCGCTCAGGCAGAGGAAGGCGGCTGCAGGAGCTCCAGTCCAGGCACTGTTCTCCACACTCCCCGCTCCCTGCCCAAGGTCACTGGTGTTGTAGAGCCCTATACTCTGGGCATGACAGCTTTTACCATCTTCATCAGAGCAGCTGGAACTATTTGCAAACAACCTTCAAGATCCAGCCTGTTGACTGTTGGTCTTCCCTCCTATAAGGACGGGTGGGAGGGTCCCTGGACCCCCACCCCCGAAATCCCAGGCACCACCTCCTGCACCTCTCCCTGCTAACTATATCCCATTAATTTCACAGTTACACATGATCTTGCGGTCTAAGATGTGTTAGACTATACAGTGCAGAAGAGGTTCATGAAAGGGGACTCTATCTATGGTGCTATAGGGAAGTCATCATCCACGCTGGGCAAGACTTTCTGTTGATGCAGCTATTCTGGGGTACCCATGCTCCTGTATGTAACCGCCCACTCAGCTCTCTAAGTAACCCCAGTAAACTCATTGGTTCTCACAGCTAGACTTTGGTGGATTAGACTTTTACTTTGACATTGGTGCCCTGTCTCGGGATATTGAGGGAGGAAGTAAGCATTTGTCTAAAATTTCATGAAACAACCTTCAACATTTGATCTTCAGATTTTCCATAGTCATCTGGAATTTTAGTGCTGAAGAGAGAATCCATGGCTTTGCTCATACAAGCAAGCACTCTATCACTGAGACATATCCCTAGCCCCAGTTTGTTCATTTATTAGTGATTTTGAGAAAAGGTCCTGCTATGTAGACTAGGATGGCTCAATCCCTCTGTAGCCCAGGCTTGGACTTTAACCCTCCTACGTCAGCATTCAAGTACTAGAATTTATAACATGCTTTTTGGTGTGTGCTTGTGTAAGGTATGCACGTGGTTGCTGGTGAGCATGTATGTGTGTGCACATGCCTGTGGAATCCTTGGATGCCACTCTTCAGGAGCCATTCACTCACTGTGTTTATCAGACAGGGTCTCCCACTGGCCTCGGGATGTCTACCTTGTTTTTTAAATTACATTTTATCCATTTAATTTGTGTGTGTGAGTGGACAGGTGGGTATGTGTGTGCCATGCACGCATCTGGAGGTCAGAGGATGACTCTCAGGAGTTGATTCTCTCCTTCCATCATGGGCACCACGGGGATCTAATGCAGGCTTTTACTCACTGAGCATCTCACTGGCTACCCTCTTACTTTCTAGGCCAAGGGCTCTCAGTGGCTAGACTAGCTGGCAGCAAGTCCCACTGATCCACTTTCAGTGTCTCCAGTTCTGGTGTGTTTTTTTGTTGTTGTTTTTTTTTTTGGTTTTTTGAGACAGGGTTTCTCTGTAGCTTTTGGAGCCTGTCCTGGAACTAGCTCTTGTAGACCAGGCTGGCCTCAACGCACAGAGATTCTCCTGCCTCTGCCTCCCAAGTGCTGGGATTAAAGGCGTGCGCCACCACCGCCCAGTGTGGGATTATAAATATGTGTCTCCACACTCACGTTTTGTGTGAGCATGGGGGTGTGTGTTCCTGTTGTAGAATATTTAACTATGTAAAGATGTGTTTCATTTGTTTATGCTGCGGAATATTGTTTTAACTGTGTAAAGGTATGTTACATTTGTTTTGCTGCATTTGTTTATGTAAAGATGTGTTGCATTTGTTTTTGCTGCTTTTATTTATGTAAAGATGTGTTACATTTGTTTCACCTGCGGCCAATAGCTGGCAGGATATGGGTAGGCAGAGCTGCTGTGCAGAGAGAATAAACAGAAGAAATCTAGGCAAAGGAGAGGAGAAGGAGGAGGAGAGATGAGGGTAAGAGAGGGACGCGCCTGGGTCCGGAAGCAGGGAAAGTACGATGCAGAGAAGGAAGGAAAGGCAGCAGCCCCAGTGTAGAATGTAGACGGAGAGACACAGCTTAGGTCACAAAAGCTAGAGGACAAGCCCAGCACAAGACCGAGCATTCACAACTAATAAGAAGTCTCCATGTCATCATTTGGAAGCTGCTTGGCGACACAAAAGAAAAACCCTATTCCCGTCTGTATGCATATGTGAATGGTGTGTGAAGGCCAGAGGTCAACATCAGGCACTGTTCTTCAGGGGATGGCCACGCTGTCTTTTAAAGTATCATCTCTTATGCAGGGCGGTGATGGCACACGCCTTTAATCCCAGCACTCGGGAGGCAGAGGCAGGCGGATCTCTGTGAGTTCAAGACCAGCCTGGTCTACAAGAGCTAATGTCAGGACAGGCTCCAAAGCCACAGAGAAACCCTGTCTCAAAAAAGAAAAAAAAAACAAAAAAAGTATCATCTCTAGCTGGCCTAGTACCCACCAATCAAGATAGGCTGGCTCCAGAGATCTGCTTGTCCTGTCTGGGATTACAATACAAGCTACCATGCCTAGCTTTTAACATTCATTCCAGGGATGAACCTCAGGTCTTCAAGTTTGCATAGCAAACATTTTATCAACTGGCCCATCTCCCTCGCCCCATTTATAGACATGTTCTGCCACACCCAACTATTTGGTCTCTTTTTAAAAATACGTATTTCTTTTTATTATTTGTTTGTCTCTGTGGGGAGGGGGTTCCCAAGGAAGCCAGAGGAGGGTGTTGGATCCCCTGGAGTTGGAGTTACAGACAACTGTGAACTGTCCATTGTTGGTGCCAGGAACTGAACTCTGGTCCTCTGCAAGAGCAGCAAGTGGTCTTTAACCACTGAGCCATCTCTCCATCTCAGTATTTGGCTTCTTTTCTCTGGCATGTTCACCCCTTTGGCTCTCTCAGTGACAGGACCCCTGACCTCAGATTAGGAGAAAATCACTCACCCCAGAGAGAAATGGACAAAAGTAATGATCAATACTCACCTCGGTGTGTCCAAAGCCCGGATGACAGTTGAAAGTAGCCGGCCATCCCTTGAGGTCACCTGTGCCACATACTGGGGTGGCCCAAGGCCTGTGGCCTCCACAACCTTGGAGAAGGCAGGGCTGCCAGAGCAGTCGCATAGGGAGCCAGGGAGATGGCAGCAGTCACCTGTCGTCATGGCCACAAGGAGCCTCCTGTCCTCAGGGCCTGAGGCCCATGGTCCCAAGAGCCTGAAGGGAGGCCAGCAGAGAAATCAAAGGCAAAATTAGAATCACAGTAACTGCTGGGTTCCCTCTTCTTTTCTGAGGTGTGTATGCGTGTGTGTACATGTGCTTGCAAGTATATGTGTGTGAGTGCAAGTGAGTGTGTACCAAGGGACATGAGTAGAGGTCAGAGGTCTGAGAACACCCATGTCTGCCACCTTGTTTGAAACAGTCTCTTGTTTTCTGCTGTATACACTAGGCCAGCTGACCCCCTGCTTCCAGAGATTCTCCTGTCCCCACCTCTTGTTTTACAGTACGAGGACTGGGATTATATGTAAGGCGTATTGTTCCTGCCTTTACATGGGATGTAAAGTCTTTATATTTGTGCAGCCAGCCTTTAGCCACAAAATGATCTCCCCAGCCTGAGTCCCCATTTTGATTTCACTCTATAGTCATGCTAGCCTGGAACTTAAGATCTAAGCCTTCTGAATGCTAGACTTTAGACTATGCCTGGCTTGAGTCCCATCTTGTCAAGGCTGTGATGGTTATTTGTTGTCAAACTGACACAATCAAGAATCACCTGGAAAGGGGCTCTCATGAGGAACTGTCTAGACTAGATTGTTACTAATTACTAAAATTACTAATAATTTTATTTACAATATTGTAATAATAAATATATTTACAATATTGTAAATAAAATTATTACAAATATAAATATATATTGTACAATATATATATATTATTACAATATTGTAAATATAGTTTTGTGTATGTTTATGTATGTGGGCATATATGTGCCACAGTATGTGTGTGGAGGTCACAGGATATCTCCTGGGAGTTGATCTCAGGTCATCATCTGGAGTCCCTCTTACCTAGGTATTTTCTCTCTTTCTCTTTTCTATTTTTTTTTTCTTGAGATGGGGTTTCTCCGTGTAGACCTGGCTGTCCTAGAACTTACTAAATAGACCAGGCTGGCCTTGAACTCACAGAGATCTGCCTGCCTCTGTCTCCCAAGTGTTGGGATTAAAAGCATGCACCACCACCACCCAGCTTTATTTAGGGTTTTTCTGAGACATGGTTTCACTGTGTAGCCCTGGCTGTCCTGGAACTATGTAGACCAGCCTGGCCTCGAACTCACAGAGATCCACCTGCCTCTGCCTCCTGAGGTGTGTGCCACCACCGCCTATCCCTAGGTATTTCTTAATTGGTTAGTTGAGGTGGGAACCCGTCCATACTGGACTGAATGAGGACAGAGCGGGCTGGGCGCTGCTCCTGATTATAAATGAGGTAGACAAATCCCTCCAGCTCTGCTGCTGTGACTTCCCTGGAATGATGGCTTGTGACCTGGAACTGTGACCTAGAACAAATCCCTTCTTCTCCCCTAAATCGTTTTTGTCACGGTATTTTATCAGTGCAACAGAGCTGACACTAAGCCAAGGCTCTAAGACTTGCCTCTTTGAATCTGTTCGCATCTAAAATACAGATGTAAGAACTTTACAAGGTGACACACACAATTTAGCCCAGGCTTGGAGGACAGCTAGGGCTTGGCTGGATTTTCTCTCAGTCTTCTAGGAAAAGCCAGGCATGGCCCCACTTCCAAATCCTGCAAATCAACCTCCATGTCACATAGGAAAAGCAACTGAAAGTAGCTGCACACCTACTGGGTGCCGGGTCATTCACTCAGTTTTTTCCACAGCCAGAATCATGCTGTTCTAGCTAAGACCAAATCCTTGAGACTGGCTGTCTTCAATCAAAGCAGAATGCATCTAAAGAGGCTGAGAGCAGGACTCAGAGGTAGAATACCTGCCTGGGATCCAGTGAGGGCCTGGGACAAGACAGACAGACAGACAGACAGACACACACACACACACACACACACACAGAGAGAGAGAGAAAGAGAGAGAGAGAGAAAGAGAGAGAGACAGAGAGAGAGAACTAGAAACTTAATGTTTTGCACTGCACCAGAATGGTGAGTCACTCAGGCCTCTTGTGACTCATGGCCTTTGTCAGACTGTGCACTCTTAGAGACCTCAATTCATCAAGGAAATGACACATGTTTGTGTCCCCAGAAGACTAGCTGCTCTGTCCTCAGTTCCCAAGAATATGCAGGAAATACTGAATACCTCAGGTAGCCATTCGGAAGTCTGCTCTACATGACTGTGGTGGAATTCTGCCCTCTGCCTCAGGGTCTGATCAGCAAAAAGGAACCCCACGCAATCCTGTCCTCTTCTCCAGAATAGCAAAAAGAGGATTCCAGTTTTCCAATCTGTGTAAATTTCCTCTAAGAATGTTTTTCCTTTCTAGTAGCAGGATATGAACTTAGAAACAGCCTTACCAGGCAATCGCCCTGCTACTAAGCTATACTCCCAGCTCCCCACAGCCCCCCAACACTTTAAAACTTTTCCTTTTTGATTTTCAATTTTTATTAGTTTTATATTCCATTCATTTGTGGAGGAGAGAGTGGATGCCCACCGAGTGCAAGACTCAGTTCTCTCCTCAGGTTGTCAGGCTTGGCAGCAAGCACTTGACTCCACGAGGTCTCTCGCCGTCCTGGAGCAATGTTTTAATTTTAGACAGGATCACCAGGCTACCAGGTTGACTCTGCCTGGAGCTTGCTCAGGCAGGCCTTAAACTTAAGCCTCAGCTCCTCAAGTGGCTGAGGTCACAGAACTGTGGCATCACGCCTGACTCTTCTGAGAAATCCCTGAAAGTAACAGAAGGTTCCTTAGACATCACTCCAGAACCAAAGATCACTGGTTTCAATTAGTCCAACACCCAGGACTCTTGTCTCTAAGAGTTAAATCCACAGACCACAGCAACCCTAATAATATTTGTAAGTTCCAACTGATAGGGCCACCCTGGCCCCAAGTCAACTCTTACCAGTCCTGCCAGTGAAAACTGGAAACCCAAAGACGTGGAATGTAAATTATTAACTGAGTTTTACACCCAGTCAGCTTGTCAGCTCTTCCCTGAAGAGCTCAGCTAAAAATCTAGCATGATCTCCTAGGCCTCCACAGCTGAGCCATCGTAGGTCAGATAAGCAAGTATCAACCAAGTCAGACTCAGGCAGGAGGAAGGCTGCGAACCAGAGATAACAGAGCCAGGGCACCAGCCAGGCCTGCCTTGCTGTGGACACTCATATGCCATCAACCTCAATATACAGTTGAGAGATCGGTGGGGACGTGCTGGGCCCTCTGAGAATGCATGCTGAAAAAAGTCCACCTCGACCTCTGATGATTTGTTTCAGATTTTTCTCCCTTTCCTTCCGTTCTTTTTCTTTTTATCCTTCCTTTTCTTTCTTTCTGAGACAGGGTTTCAAGGCGGGCCTAGAATTCACTATCTAATGAAAGGGGACCTTTGAACTATCATTTTTAATGTTTTTACATTTTACTATTTGTATTTTATTTTACTTGTATAGGCATTTTGCCTGCATGTGTATCTTCGTGCCACATGTACAGCTTGGTACCTGTGAGGCAAGAGGAGGGCATCAGACCCCCTGGAACTGAAGCTACAGATGGCTGTGAGCTGCCATGTGCTGCTGGGAACTGAACCCAGGTCCTCTGGAAAAGCAGCCAGTGCTCTAACTGCTGAGCCTTCTGCAGCCCTGACCTTGAACTCTTGATCTTTATTCCTTCACCTTTCAAACACTGGCATTTCAGGAATACCATGTTTGGTATATATAGTTTTGGGGATGGAACCCAGGGCTTTGTGTATGCTAGGCAAATACTCTACCAGCTAAACGACACCCCAATGCTCACTTTCTCTCTCTCTCTTCTTGGTGACAGGGTCTCACTATACAGCTCAGGCTAGTTCCTGATCCTCTGCCTTTGTCTTCCAAGTGCTAGAAGATGACAGATCTTAGACTTTATACCAACAATTGTACATTATAAGAGCCATCATAGTTTGTTATCCTACCTGCTATTGGGGAAAATCCACCAATACTAGTAAATCTGCTCATAACAGTTCATAAATTGCCAAAATAGTTACAGCAACACTGAGCAAGGTGATTTCAGCACTCTAGACACCAAGGCAGGAGAATCAAGAGTTCACATTTATTTTGGCTGTAGAGAAAACTGGAAATCGGGTAGAGCTACAAAAGACCTTCATTCAAAAAACAAAACGAACACCAGCAGGAAAAATAGCTCAGCAGATAAAGGCACCGATGACCTGAATTCTGTTCCCAGAACCCACATGGTGGAAGAAAACACATACACACGCGCACACACACAATGTAATAAATTTTTAAAAGTAACATCAGCAAAAATGTATTAAACACTGGATACTAAGGCTGGGTTTGTGACTCAGTTGGTAGTGTTCTTATTTAGCATGCACAGAGCTTTGCTCCCCATGGCCTTATAAAACTGAGTATGGGCCGGGCAGTGGTGACACACGTCTTTAATCCCAGCACTCGGGAGGTGGAGGCAGGTGGCTCTCTGTGAGTTTGAGGCCACACTGGTGTACAAGAGCGAGTTCCAGGATAGGCTCCAAAAGCTATAGAGAAACACTGTCTCAAAAAATAAAAACAAAACAAAACAACAAACAAAACCAAAACAAACAGAAAAAAAAGCTGAGTATGGGGGTACACACTCGTCACCCCAGCACTCAGGATGTGCAAGCAGGAGAATTACAAGTTCAAGGTCATTCTCAGCTATATACTGAGTTTGAGGCCAGCGTGGGCTCCAGGAGACCCTGTCTCAAAAATAAACAATCCACACAATATTAGACTGCCAATCTGTCTGCCTACATTCGAACTTCAAACAATTGCTGTTAAGTGTGTCCTTCAAAGGCCACATCCTTGGAGTACCTATCTCAGACCAGTCTCCTGGCATGCGGTGCCCTCTGAAACGCTGTTTGTTAACGGGCTCGAGATGCCTGTCTTCATTCTCTTCAGTGAACTCTAGGAAGGAAGGACTTTGCCAGGCATCCGTCCTGCTGTCCCCACACCCAGACCCAGATCTAGCATAGTGACTGCATGTGGTATTGCTGCATTCATTTCTCACTCCCCACTCTGAAACAGATCGGAAGAATCAGTTAGATGAGCCTCAGAAGCCAGCCTGCCCTCAGGGGGGAAACAGCTCTAGGGCTGCTCATCAGTTCTTCACAACAAAACTCTAAGTCTCACTGACTGAAGAAGAGGCCAAAGTTCAGGAGGTCACACGGCTAGCAAGAGACAGAGCCAGGATTTGAACTTAAACTGTACAGTGAGTTGTCTGGTCTTCAAGAGACAACAGTTCTTTTCTGTTGTGGCTGACTTGTTTAATTTTATTTATTAATTTTATTAATTTTATTTTACATGTATGAGTTTTGGCCTGCATGCATGTACGTATACTATGTGTGTCCAGTAGGTGCTTGAAGAGAAGAGGGAACTGAATTCCCTGGAACTGGAGTTACAGATTGCTCTTAGCCACCATGAAGGCTCTGGGAACTTATCCCATGTCCTCTGCAAGAGCAGCAAGGGTTCTTTTTTGTTGTTGGTTGAGTTTTTTGTTTGTTTGTTTTTCAAGACAGGGTTTCTCTCTGTAACAGTTCTGGAACTCCCTCTGTAGACCAGGCTAGCCTCGAACTCACAGAGATCCGCCTGCTTCTGACTCATGAGTGCTAGGATTAAAGGTCTGGATCATATCGTTCAGTTTAGCAAGTATTTTTAACCAACTCTCCAAACACCTAGTTTTTGTTCCTTTGTTTGTTTTGCTTTTGAGACAGTGTTTCATTGTAGCACACATTCATTCAATTTCCAGTGATTTTCCTGCCTCGGCCTCCTGTGTGCTGGGATGACACTCAGATTCTTTACTTTTTTGGAAAAGAGTGAGTCAACAGGAGCATGGGTAAGGGTTTACTTCAGGAGTGGGGACCTTACCAGTGGTCACATCACTGAAGAGACTGTCTCTCCCTCCCTCAGCAGCCATAATCTGCCTATAGATTCTCAGGAAAAAGTAATGAGCTTCATGAGTCCCGCCCCCATGTGTAATGGTAGAGATTGAGCCTGAATATCAAATATGTTAAGTAAGTCACTGAGCTGCAGTGCAGCATCTTTTCTCACTCTCTGGCCCTGGGACCCTGGCACGCTCGCTTGCAGCAATCCTCCTGCTCATTCTCCTGAGTGCTTGCACTGAGTGTAGGCATGCACCACCATGCCCATCTTCCAGGGCTTTCTCTGAATTTTTTAAAAATTTTATTTTAAAGACTGGTGAGATGGCTCCTTGGGTAAGGTGCTCGCCACCGCCAAGCCTGACGAGCTGAGTCCACGGGCACGCACACACAAATTTAAAAAACGGGTAGGCATTGTGGCACTCGGGAGGCATGGGCAGGTGGAGCTCTGTGAATTCAAAGCCAGCCTGCTCTCCATATAGAGTCCTTGTCTCAAAAATAAGATAAAATCAAGACAAAAAATAAGTTTTTTTTTAAAAAAGTACTAAACAAAACCAGCGTTATACTAAGTAACCCAGTCAGGCCTTGAACTCTTCCTGCCTCAGCCTCCAAAGTACCTGAGGAAACTGACCTGGGCCACCATGGGCCATGACCGAGGCATTTTATTCTGGCTCTGCCACTGATGCTGTATGTCCTGATTCAAGTTAATTTGTTTTTCTGGGCCCATCTGTCTTTTTTTTCATTTTGGTGTGTGTGTGTGGAGTACTGAGGATTGAACACAGGGCCGAGTACATGTTCCCCAGCCCAGAAGCACTGCATCTTGTTTACTGTATGGCTTACTTAACTTCACTGAGCCTCAATTTGCTCATTTGGACGAGAGGAATTATTTTTAGTATTTTCACCCAGTATGTTTCCCACTAACCACATAAACTCTGACTACAGAGTTTCTAAAAACTGTTTTCAATTCTATTTATTTTGTGTGTGTTTGTGCACACGCATGCGGGTGTACTCATGCAAGGATGTGCCTATGGAGTTCAAACAACAACTTTCTGGGATCAGTTTTTTTCTTTGACCATGAGACCTCGAGGCAGAACTCAGGCAAGCACCTTGACCAGCTGAGCCATCTTGGCAGTCCCTGACTAGCGTCTGAAAAACAACATTTTCAGTACAGTGCACTCTGAGTAGCTTTTTGTGAAGCGCCCAACTCTTTATCATGTTATTATCCAGACAGAATCCTTCTGAAGAGGGTTACAGAGTGACATTAGCCACTTATTGACCACCTACTGTATGCCAGGCGCTTTCCTCATCAGCCATGTCCTAAATCAGGTTGGTTCTGGGATGACCCACTTTTCACAGATGGGGAAACCGAGGCTCACGGAGGTTCTTACTGCGTGCCGTGCCGAGACTCCGAGATCTCTCACCAACCTCGAAATGAAAACTGAGGTGCCTGCGTCCTGAGCAGGACTGAGGCCAAGAGTACAGACCTAGCTGTCCCACCCGAGTACTGAACCGGGGCCTCGAACCCGGGATCAGTGGACCCGCCTGCATACTCGGGCCTGACCCGCTGTTCCGTGCCTACCTGATTCGCGGCCGGGCCGGGCGACCGCGCAGGCCTCTCGGTTTTCCCTGGCCCGGGTCCCGGCCCGGCCCGGCCAGTCAGCAGCTGCTTGCTCCGCTCCGGCCGGCACCTGCGTCCGGGCACCGCCCGCAGAGCGGACAGCACAGCGAACCAATAGAGACCGCCTCTCAGCCACATCTGCCAATCAGAGTTCACGTCCCGCCCAGGAGGTGGGGCCTGTAGCTACGGGGACGTCCTGGGCGGTCCAGGCCCAGCGGCGCCGCAGCTTCTGGCTCCGCCCCTGCCGCGTCCTGGCTCCGCCCCCAGAATGGGTCCCGCCTTATCCCGGCTCCTCCCCATCATGAGCTAGGGCTGTAGATTTGCTGCCAGCGCCTGCTGCAGAACAAAGGCGCGCTTAAGTAAACAACGCCGCGACAGAACTGAACTTGACTGTTGCCAAGTGACTGCTTTACGCTTTTTTCCCCGTCTTTTTTGAAGACTCGTATGAATCAGGCTAGTCTCGAACTCATTTTGTAGCGGAGGATGACCTTGAACCTCTCTGATCCTCTGTCCTCCACCATTCCAGAGCTATGGAGTGCTAGAATTGAATCAAGGGTTTCGTGTTTACTGGACATTCATCCTTATCACACTTACCAATCCTAGGGTAAGGAGAGACGGTTTGATCACAGAACCAGCCCAGAAGGGTTAGGGTGTTGTGGAGGAGACTAAAGCCCACATCTTTAGTCACTAATTCATGCAAGAGATACATTTAAAAAAAAAAATGGAGCAAGAAGCCAGGCAGTGTTGGTGCACGCCTTTAATCCCAGCACTGGGGAGGCAAAGAGAGGGGGATCTGTGAGTTTGAGGCCAGCCTGGTCTACAAGGTGCTTACAAAGAGAAGCCTTATCTCAAAAAACAAAAAAAAAAAAAAAAAAGAAAGAAAGAAAGAAAGAAAAAGAAATGAAGCAAGAGATGGTAGAAATAGCTGTGGAGATGGCTCGATGTGCAAGAGCTCTTGCCTAGCAAACATGAGGATCTATTAAAGTTGAGTTCAAGTTCCCAGTATCCACATAAAAAAGTTGAATGAGCCAGATGGTGGTGGTACACACCTTTAATCCCAGTATGCAGGAGGCAGAGGCAGGCAGATCTCTGTAAATTCAAGGCCAGTCTAGTCTAAGAGGGCTAGTTCCATTCCAGGACAGGCACCAAAGCCACATAAAGAAACCGTGTCTCAAAAAAACAAACAAACAAAAAACAAAAAGAAAGGAAGGAAAGAAAGAGAGAGAGAGAAAGGAAGGAAGGAAGGAAGAAAGAAAGAAAGAAAGAAAGAAAGAAAGAAAGAAAGAAAGAAAGAAAAGCTGAATGAGGCCTAGTAACCTACTCCTGTAACCCCAATGATGTGAATGGTGTAGACATGAGAGTGGCTGGGGCTTTACTGACTGTCATTTTAGTACTAGTTCCACTAAGAGACCCTGCCTTAGGAGAATAAGGTGAAAAGAGAGATACCCATGCATACAAACTTGTTGTTGTTGTTGTTGTTTGAGACAGGGTTTCTCGGGCTGGAGATATGGCTCAGAGGTTGAGAGCACTGGCTGCTCTTCCAGAGGTCCTGAGTTCAATTCCCGGCAACCACATGGTGGCTCACAACCATCTGTAATGAGATATAGTGCCCTCTTATGGACGGCATACATGCAGGCAAAACATTGTATACATAATAAATAAATAAATATTTTAAAAAAGAGTCTTATTCTAATATTCTGAACAGTTTTACAACTTGCATAATCATAAATATTTAAAAAAGAGAGAGACAGGGTTTCTCTGTGTTGCTTTGGAGCCTGTCCTGGAAGTAGCTCTTGTAGACCAGGCTAACCTTGAACTCACAGAGGTCCGCCAGTGCTGGGATTAAAGGCGTGCGCCACACACTTGTTTGTTCTGCTCGAACACACAGTGACACACTCAGACACATACACACACACACACACGCACGAACAAATGAAACTATGACACTTAGTAGAACTTACCTATGATACACAAAGTCCTAAATTTGAATCAGGCGGTGGTGGCACACACCTTTAATCCCAGTACTTGAGAGGCAGAAACAGGCAGACCTCTCTGAGTTTGAGGCCAGCCTGGTCTACAGAGCAAGTTTCAGGACAGCCCACAGAGAAACCCTGTCTCGAAAAAAAAAAAAGCCCTAAAATTGATCCCCAGCACCATATAATCTGGATTATGACGAAACATGCCTATAATACCAGCACTCAGGAGGCTCAAGGTCACCTGTCAACTACATAAGAAGTTTGAGGTCCTCCTGAACTACAAGAGACCATATCAAGAGAAACAACAATAACAAAAGATCAAAATTCAGAAGGTAGCATTATTATGGTCCAGGCACTGCTCAAGATCCTGGGGACCCATTAATTAATATGAATATTGTAAGACAAGCATTAGCAATTCTTTGAATCATCTTTTGTTTGTTAGAAACAGGGTCTTGCTATGTGGTCCAGGTGCTACTGCCTTACCCTGGCAAGTGTAAGATTACAGGCAGGTGCTACCACACCCCCACTTTATCATTATTTATTACTATTACAGGACTTTGGATGGACCTCTATTTTGCTAAGTAGGTGCTCAGCTACTCCCCTAAGTTCTGTTTTGTTGTTGTTTTTGTTTGGTTTGGTTTTTTGATACAGGCTCTCGAGAAGTTCAATCTGGTTTTGAACTGGCTATGCAGCCAAGGACCTTGAACTCCTGTTTCCCAGTGTGAGCACTGCTGGCAGGAGTCACTAGGCCTGGCTTTAGTAACTTTTCTTGAGTATGACTGTTGTCAGAAACAGTGTGGAGGCACTTGTTCAGTTTCAACAGCAATGGTAAAGAGAAGTTTAAAAGGCTGGGTGTGTGTGGTGGAGCAAGCCTTTAATGCCAGCCTTCCAAGACAGAAGGCAAATCTCTGGGAGTTACAGGTCAGCCTACTCTACACAGCTACAGTGAAACTGTGACTTCAAAAACAAACAACAGCAAAAAGAAAAACAAATCCAGGAATTGTAAAAGAGGGCACTTCACTCACCCATGCCTCCTAACAACCATAACCACGGTGACTGCAGAGGACACTGGACTTCACAACAGTATGCAGGGACAGCTGCTGAACAATGCTTGTTCAGTCTTTGACACCACTCTGGTCATTGTTCACTATCTCCAAGGATAACTGATTCACGATAACGTATGTAATCCTTCCCATTCTGCCTTACAGCGGTCCCCTTGCCTCTGCCTCTCTGAATATACACTTGGTCTACCATGATGCACACATTGCCCTCATGGGGCTATTCATTAGCTTCTTTATTTTTGTTTTGTTGTTTCATTTGCTTTTCCTGAGACACAATCTCACATTTCCTAGGCTGACCTCTATTTTGTGGAGTAGCTGAAGGGTATAGCTCTTGCCTCAACTTCTTGAGGGCTGGGATGACAGGCCTGCATCATATCACCATCTCTGGTGATGGGGATGGAGCCCCAGGCTTTATGCATGCTAGGTGAGCACTCTAACCCACTGAGCTACGGCCCCAGCTCTGCTTTTTGGTTTTTTGAGACTGGCTCTTGCCATGTAATCTAGGCTGCTCTTGAGTCATGGTAATCCTCTTGCCTCAGCCTCCCACACACTAGGAATGCAGTTAGGTGCTATCAGGCTCAGCCATTTCCTAAATATTAACATACTTTTCCATATATATAATCAGCGAACAACCTTCAAGATCAGAAAATTGACATTAATCTTGTATTTCCATATAATTCCCAAAACCCTTTCAAAGTTTGGATGATATCTTTTAAAGGTAGGGCTAGGTGATTAAAGTTCAAGGTGTAGAATCCCCCAGTGAGGGGCTAAGGGCCTGGCTCAATGGTAGAGGCCTTCCTAACATGAGCAAGACACTGGGTTCATCTCCTGCACCCAGGAGTGAGGATGGGAACAATTCCTCAATTGTGCCTTGTCTTCATGACCTTGATACTTTTCAAAATGACGGGCTAGAAATTTCATAGACTAGCCCTTCATTTGAAAACATCTACATTTCTCCCTCATGATGTTTGTTTGCAGAAATACAGAAACAACATTATATTCTCACTGTGCCTTCAGTGTTGACATCCTCCACTCCTGATTATGCTGAGTTGAAATGATGTCTGCCTGTTTCTCCAGTGTGACTTAGTGTAGCATATTTGTCAATAATACTTTATGGGAAAATATTTTGAAATGAATTAAATATCGTTTGTCAACAAACATTTGCCAGCAATTTGATATCCATTGATGATTATTGTCTGATTTGATTGTTATTATTGTTCCTGGGCATATAGGTCAATAAACCCACCACCTCCACTTCCAGTTTTACAAAAAAAAATTAGGAAATAGAAATTAGGATAGGAATATAGATCTACTTAAAGCTTGGGGCTGACAATACAGCTTAGTTGGTCAAATACTTACCTAGCATTCGCTCAGGCTCTGTGGGTCTCACCACACAGCAGGGCATGGCATCCAATGTCAGTACCCATCACTTGGAAAGGAGTTCAAAGTCATCCTCACCTATATATCAGGTTGAAGCTCAACCTAGACTATAGACCCTGTCTTTAAAAATATTTTTCTTTTGTATTTTGGCCAATTTTGAGGTCTAATTTCTCTTCACCATGGGGAAAGCCCCTTACGGTTACAGAAAGCTGTGAGAAAAGGCTAGATCAGATGTAAGTTTAGCTGAGATATGGGTTCAGGGGACTTTTTCTGGGACGCAGAAGATCTGAGCCAAAAGTTAGATGCATTGTTTCGTTGTCTCTGCTCTGTGACAGAGACAATTTTAATTTTTTAAAGATTTTTTTTATGTTTATAAGTGTTTTTCCTGTGTATATGCATGTACGCCATGTGCGTGCAGTGATGTAGAATCCAGAAGAAGGCATTAGACTCCCTGAAGCTAGAGTTACAAATGGTTGTGAGAGCTACCTTTTGGGTTCTGGGAATCTAACCTGAGTCCTCTACAAGAGCAGAAAGTATTCTTAACTCCAGCCCCACAAAGACATTTTTTTTTTTTAAATTCAGGGCTGGAAGAAAACATGGTCTTAGAGACTCACATCCTTTCTTTACAAAAAATTACATTTATTTATCAATTGTGTGTGTGTGTGTCTGCCGTGGTGCCTATTTGGAGGTTAGAAGACAACTTACGGGAATCTGCTCTCTCCTACTATGTGGGTCCCTGAGTTAAACACAAGTCACCAGGCCTGGCAGCAGGGGGCTTTATGCGCTGAGCAGCTTTTATGGCCCAACCGCACCCTGTTTTATTTTTCATTTTATTTTATTTTTATTCCACACTGCCCTTCAACTTGCTATCTAACTGTGGATGGCCTTGAATTCCTGGCCTCCTGCTGTCACCTTAAGAGGAGGCCCCTGGCCTGCATCACCACTTGTGGTTTGTTGGTGCTGAGAAGGCGACCCAGGCAGCCCCAGGTGTGCGTGCTAAGTGAGCGCTCACCAACTTAACTACATTCCCACTTTGTTTTACTGTCATCATCATCACTGTTATCATTGGTGTGTGTTAGTGGGGGTGGGGCGAGATGGGCACGGACATTTTCACCCTCTAAGAGGCCCTGTCTATCTCCTTTTTCAAAGTGCAAAGAGGCTTGGGGTTTTTGTTTGTTTGTTTGTGGAGAGATATAAGATCTCCACCTATTTCCATTTCCAGGCTGGTAGGGTTCTTTGTCTCTAGGTCCATTCCTTTGATTAATGGACAGCTTTTTATAGCTTTTTATTTTTTTTATTTTTTATGTGGAAGTTTTATTGAGATGAAGGGAGTGGGGGAGGGAAGAGAGAAAGAAAAATACAAACAGAAAGAGGAAGAAAGGCAAGGACAAGCCTAACTCTCCAAAAAAGCAGCAGGAAAGAGACTCTATCTTTTTATATATGTATATACTTCCAGCTTTATATATCTTTTTTTGAATGCTTAGCTGCAAGCTCCCATTCCCTCATGTTTATTAAACATATTCATTTTGGGGCCATGCGTGGTGATGCGTGCTCTTAATCCCACCATTGGGGAGACAGAGGCAGACTGCTTTCTGCAAATCCAAGGAAAAGATGGGGAGTGGGGATGTAGCTCAGGTGATACGATGCTTGCCTAGCACACACCGAGCCCTGGGGGTCTATCTTTTGCACTATATGAACTGGGCGTTATGGTGCACACAGGTATCCCTAACATTTGGGAGGTAGATGCAGGAAGATAAAAACTTCAAGATCGTCCTTGACTACATAATAAAGGTCAGTCTGAGCTGTAGTCATCCAGGCACTCCAGATGTCGAGGGAGGAGGATTGTGAGTTCAAGGCCATCCTGGCTCAGTGAGCTGAAGGAAAAGGCACACTGCCTCTCTGTGAACCTTTTGCCCTCTCTTATCAAGTATTGTGAATCACAGTCCTGCTATGATAGCTCCTAGAAGATGGTTTTCTGATTCCATCTTGCCTACTTACTGGCCCAGCAAGATATTTCAGGATGATTTGTGCACCCTGCCTCTGGCAAATACTATTTAGAAATCAAAATGGAGGTGAGGGATTGGAGAGATGGCTCGGCAGGTAAGAGCACTGGCTGCTCTTCCAGAGGCCTCAAGCTGGATTCCCAGCATCCATACAATAGCTCATCACAGTTTAAAGTATAATTCTAGTCTCTGTGAGCACCAGGCATGCATGTGGAGCACAGACATACATGTTAGTAAAACATTCATACACATAAAATAAAAAAGTAAGTTAAAAATTTGAAATCTGGCATTAGGAAATGGCTCACTGGCTGAGAACATTTGCTGCACAGGCATAAGAACCCAAGCTCAAATCCCAAGCACTCATGTAAACACATGCAACAGTGTCTGTCTGTAACCTCAGCACTGTAGTGAAGCAGAGACGAAAGGCCAGCCTTTTTCCAGGTTCAGTGAGAGACCCTGCCTCCAGGGTAAGAAGAGTGATAGAGCAGGACACCCACACGTTGTTCTCTGGTGTCCTCAAATGAGGACTGGAGGGCACATCAGCACACACACACACACACACACACACACACACACACACACACACGAGATCTGTTTCTTGCTTCAGCAGTACTTGTACTAAAATTAGAACGAGACAGAGAAGATGGCCCCTGCAAGCAAGGATGATCTGAAAATTCATTAAGCATTCCATATTTAAAAGGAAAAACGGTAAAAACTGAGGGCATGGCCTCTGCAAGGCCGCTGAGGGGAAGGATTTTATTATAGATACGAGAGCGAGTACAGCCAGAGGCGCCTGGAAGAGTTCAGAACAGGCAGAGAAAGTAGTAGATTGAACGTGGCCCACACACTGGACTTAGCCATGAGAAGAGAGGGGACAGGCAGTGAAAGAAAGAGAAGAAAGGGGGAGCAAAGGAGACCAAGAGGGGCAAGAAGAGGGGAGTAAGGGAGGGCATAGTGGAAATGGCAGGGCTATAAGAAATGAAAAGCTGTGGGAGGGAAGCCCATGAGCTGAAGTAGTTTAGGGTAAGAAGCAGGGTGAGAAGAACAGAGAAGAGCCAGTTTGCCAGCATGGGCACTGTAACAGGTAACTGTGATGTTGAGAGAGAGCCTGGGGCCCAGCATGGGCACTGTAACAGGTAACTGTGAAGTTGACAGAGAGCCTGGGGCCCAGCATGGGCACTGTAACAGGTAACTGTGATGTTGACAGAGAGCCTGGGGCCCAGCATGGGCACTGTGACAGGTAACTGTGATGTTGAGAGAGCCTGGGGCCAGCATGGACTTGGGGATGCTCATAGGCACCACAGATAGCCATTTGTCCAGAGTTTCTTTTGAATCTGACAAAAAATCTGAAGCCAGGCCAGTGGACCACACCTGCAATGCAAGCACTGTTGAAGGAGAGCCAAGTCTGGGTTACAGTGGAAGCCCTCCCCCGCCTCCTACTTTCCCCAAAAAATGAAGGACTGGTAAGGTGGTCAGTGGGTACAGCATTTGATGAGTAAGCCTAATGACTTGAGATCATCCCCAGAATCCACAGGAGATAGAAAAAAATGACTCTCGAAAGTTGTCTCCTGGCCTCCACATGTGCACATGTCACCACAGGTCCACATCCACACATACACATCATATATATACAAATAATAATGGGGTGGTTTTTAAACAATTTCTCTATTGATTCTTTTGGAATCAATCACACAATCCTGCTCATTTCCTCCACATCTGCCCTTCACCCTTCCAGCATCCACCCCAAAAGAAAATTTAAAAAATTAAAACCGTGGGAGCTGGAGAGATGGCTCAGAGGTTAAGAGCATTGCCTGCTCTTCCAAAGGTCCTGAGTTCAATTCCCAGCAACCACATGGTGGCTCACAACCATCTGTAATGGGGTCTGGTGCCCCCTTCTGGCCTGCAGGCATACACGCAGACAGAATATTGTATACATAATAAATAAATAAATAAATATTAAAAAAATTAAAACCGTAACAAAACAAAAACACAAATAAAAGTTCTCTTTGCTCCTCTTTCCCACCTCTCCAACACCTCTTCATTCACCTTAGTGGCTCAGGGGCCTGGTATGTCACACAGCATTCCCTTTGCCCAATCAGCTTTACTTGCAAATGTTCATTGCAAAGAGTCATTGGTCTGGTTCAAGGCCTCTAATTTCTGGTACACCATCATCACTGAACCCTCACCAAAACTCTTCTTGGATATCCCGAGGCCACCAGAAGTCATGGAGATCCTGTGGTTATTTTTCCACAGGATCAGTTCCTTCATGTGCTCCTGCAGATCATAGATGGGGTTGGGTCCATGGTAGGGTGGGCCTCAATAGTAGGTGAACTGGTCAGTCTGGGCCACTCAGGTGAGGGGCAGAGCCAGTCTCCTATGCCCATGTCTGCCCATCTCTCCTGAGTGCAGAGTGTGGGGTGGAGGTGAGGAGCTCTTCTGCAGTGTCCATTGAGGGGCAGAGCCAGCTTTCCCAAGACCATCGAAGGACGGGCCGGCTCAATATGGCCCTCTGATTTCATCATGCATGGTTCCTACGGCCCCCTATGTTGTGGACTATTAGTTTAAGATGTGTTACATTCATTTATGCTGTGGGATATCTGTTTAATGATGCAGAGATGTGTGGCATTCTTTTACACTGTGTTTGTTTAACTCTGTAAAGCTGTGTTACTTTGCCTGCCTAAAACACCTGATTGATCTAAGAGCTGACAGCCAATAGTGAGGCAGGAGGGAGAAATAGGTGGCTGCCAGGCAGAGAGAATAAATAGGAGACAGAGAAAAAAGATAGGATAGAGAAAAGGAGAAAGAAGAGGATACCAGGGTCCAGTCACACACCCACACAGTCACCCACTGAGTAAGAAGGAAAGAAAGACATAGAGTAAAGAAAGGTAAAAAGCCCAGAGGCAAAATGTGGAAGAAGAGAAACAGGATAATCAAATTAGAAAATCTGGCTAGGCCTGGGTAGTGGTGGAGCACGCCTTTAATCCCAGCACTCAGGAGAGGATCTCTGAGTTCAAGGCCAGTCGGGCTACAGAGTGAGTTCCAGGACAGGCTCCAAAGCTATACAGAGAAACCCTATCTCGAACAACAACAACAAAAAGCAGGCTAGAAAGAAGTCAAGATAAAGTCAGGCATTCATAAGTAAGAATAAGTCTCCAAGTATTTATTTGGGAGTTGAGTGGTAGGACCCCAAAGAGTAAAAACAAACAAACAAACAAAACAACAACAAAAAACTATACCTCTGTGGAAAGACAGGCCACAGACATCAACCCAGACAGGAGCTGCATCAGGACCAGCGACCCAGACATAGCCCTATGCAGCAGCTCAGAACCAGATGACACCATGGCTCTAGGTGGAAGCACAGGCCACTCAGATCAGCATGACTCTGGTGGCAACACAGCCTTCGGACACCAACAAGGCCACAGGCTGCAGCCCAGACCCCAGCTTTCCATGTGGCCTTTGGTAGCAACACAGGCCTCGGACTTCAACACAGACCCCAGCTTCAGTAGGATTACAGACCCAGACATGGTCCTCAGCAGCAGCTAGGCCTGGATGTCACCACTGCCCCTGGTGGCAGTGAAGGCCACTCAGATCGGCATGGCCCCACAAGCAGTACGGCCCTTGGACACAACATGGCCCAAGGGGGCAGCCTAGATCTCGAGTACCCACATGGCCTTCAATAATAGGAGCCACGAATATCAACTCAGACCCTGGCTGCCACAGAGCCATGGCCCAGACATGGGCCTCAGCTGCAACCTGGATGTCACCATGGCACCAGGTGGGAGAGCAGGTCATTCAGATGGTGGCATGGCCCTTGGACACCTACTTGGCCACAGGTGGCAGCCCAGACACTATATTGTCTACCTCTCCAGTGTGAGAAAGATGGCCATTGTGGAATTACTCCAATTGCTGAGGCATCCAGTCTCAAGGACCACGCACCCACCAGCCTCACAGGTGTGGCCAGTTGTTGTCACTGTTTCAAGATAAACTGACTTAAATTATTTACATCGTGTTTCCTCTCCTCCTCCCCCAGGCCTTTTCCCTTCTGCTCACAGGTAGCTTTTCCTCTTGGTTAAAAAAGCCCATCCCTGCCTTAAAGTTCCCTTCCTTCCTGTAGGTTCTGCATATTTTTCTTGGCTACACTGATCCATTTCTAGTTTGACCTCAAATGCCATTTGGTTTGTAGTAATCGGAATAGTAAGCTGTTAAGAGCACAGAGACCCAGGCTTGAGTTCAGTGCTATCCACAACTCCTGGACTTCGGTGGCAGTCAGTGTGAGCTAAGAACCCTCAGCAAAGGGAAGGTGCCAGGTCCAATGGCACGGGGCACCCTGCCATGTAATACATGAACACACACACAGACAGAGACACAGAGAGAGAGTAGTAGTAGTAGTTGTAATGACAGTGGTGCCCGCAGGCTCATACTTTCACCGCAGTTGGTGGAACTGTTTGGGAAGGATTAGAAGGCGTGACCTTATTGAGGAGGTGTATCACTAGGTTCAGGCTTTGAGGCTCAAAAGCCTATAGCAATACTCCAGTGTGTTCTTTGCTTCCTGTTTGTGGACCAGGATGTGAGCTCTCAGCTGCTGCTCCAGTGCCATGCCTGCCTGTCTGTTGCCATGTTCGTAGCTATGACGGACTCCTAGCGTTCTGGAAATGTAAATCTACAAGAAACTCTTCCTTCTTTAAGTTGTTTTGGAGACGGTGTTTTATCACAGCAAAAGAAAAGTAACTAATACATCTGACTACCCAAATTCCATTGCTGGAATCCATGTGCAGTGTTTTAAATGATGTCCCCCATGGGCTCTGATTTGGACACTGGGTTTCCAGGTGATGACATTATCTGGGGTAGGTTATGTGGTGCAGTCACTGGAGACAGGCTTGGAGAACTGAAAGCCTCACACCTCTGGCCTCTTTTGATGGCTTCCTGCTTTACTACCATGCACGCTTTTTTGCTGCCACACTCCCCTGCCATGATGGACCCGAGTTCCTCTGGAACTGTGAGCCCAAATAAATCCTTTCTCTAATAAGTTGCCATGGTCATGGTGTTTAGTTACAACAGAAAATATGCCATGCAAAGGTGAAAAAAGAGAACTGACTCCAAAAAGTTGTGGTCTGATCTCCACATATGCACGGAGGCATCTGCATGCACACAGATATTACCAAATGCACACACAGTAATTATTACAGCGATGGTGATGCCTTACAGCTGAATCTCACAGAACCATTTTCTCAATTGAGGTTCCCTCCTTTCAGTTGGCTCTTCAGTTGTCAAGTTGACATCAAACTAGCCAGCATCAGAAATTATCCCAGGAAACCTGGCTCCCTGTCTCAGAACGGCCTCCCTCAACGCACATACAATCAAACTCCTGGCCACACTGGCCATCTAAGATCATTTTATTTTGCAGTACTTAGGACTTATGAGCAGGATATTGTCAAGAGTAGGGTTAGTCAGACGATCCAGCAGGTAAGGATGCCTGCCACCAAGCCTTGTAACTTCAGTTTAATCCCTGGAACGCACACAGTGAAGGAAGAGAAACAACTGCTGAAAAGTGTCCTCTCACCAGGGCCCCGAACACAAACAAATATAATAAAAGAACAGAGGCTCATTTAGCACACTGTCCCGGTGACTGGGAGGTCTAAGAGAAAGGTACAACATCTGGTGGAGGACTTCCTGCAACTGTGTGATGTGGCAGAAAGAACTGCAAGGTGAGACACTGTAAGTGTGCCAAGGTGGGTCTCTCTTCATCTTATAAAGCTGCCATGCCCTCAAGGGAGCCCTACTCTGATGATGTCTGTCTAGTGAACTCACAAAGACCATACTTCCCAGCACAACTAACATTGTTTCAGGTATGGACCAGAGTTTTGAGGACAACCACTGAGGTTTCCAGGGTCTACTGTCCAGGACAAAGAACTGCACCTAGGACATATGGTAAAAAATAGAATCTGGGATTGTAAAGATGGCTTAGTGGTTAAGAGCACTTGCTGTGTAAGCATGAAGACCAAAATTTGCATCCCATCATCCATGTAACAAACCAGGTCTCATCTTGTACACGCCTATAAATACAGCACTAAAAGCTGTAGGGAGAAGGAGATTGCTTGGGCTTGCTGGCTGCCAGCCTAATAGAAAAAAAATGCCAGTTCCAGATTCAGAGAGAGATACTGCCTCAAATAAATCAAGCAGTGAGTGACTGAGTAGGACACCTGTTGCCTGCCTGTTGTACCCCCACAGGTCTGCACACACATACAGACATACACTATACACACACTACAAACTCAACATATACATATATAAAGAAATAAAAAGAGAAAGGAAGTTTATGAAGAAATGGAAAGTAGGTTGGAGATGGGTCAGTGTTTAAGAACACTGGCTGCTCTACCAGAGGACCCAGGTTCAATCCCCAGCCATCGACATGGTAGTTTACAATCATCTGTAATTCCAGTTCTAGAGTAATCTGATGCCCTCTTCTGGCTTCCGTGCAACCTGCACACATGTGGTAAATAGACATACATGTGGCAAAACACGCACACACATAATAAATGTTAAAAAAAAAAAACACCAACAAAGAGAAAACACTCCTGAGAATGAGTAGGCTAGTAAGTCGAGGAGAGACATCTGCTCAGGAGTGCTATGCCACAAGGCTCAGGATTCTTTGCACTGCACCTGCTTCCCCACAATTTTATATCTTGGGATTTATATTTTTTTCTACGTAGTCCTAGCTGTCCTAGAACTTGCTACATAGACTAGGCTGACCTCATATTCACAGAGATCCTCCTACTTCTGCCTCCCAAGTCTGTGGGCTTTCTTGAAGTGTTCCGTCTGTTGTATGTGAGCAAGGGTTTCCAGCATTTTTTGTCTCTCATGTGTTGCTCTTGGTACTACTCTGTCCAGTCTGTTGATGCAGTATGACATAGTGGACTAAGTTACAAACTTACTAATTCTGTAACACGTTCAACCTTATGTTTGGCTAAGACTTAGCCCTGGATGTTCTGAATGCAATTCTAGTCTAATCCCTACTGGCCACAGCAGCTGAAAACTTGACCAAACAACAAATATTTATGTGCTCTAATCTTATTTATGTGTGTGTGTGTGTGTGAAAAAGAGAGACAGAGACAGAAAGAGAGAATGCGAGGAAGAGAGAGAATGCAGCCGTGGACATCCCCAGCTGCAGGCTTCTGACTAGGCTTACAGTACTAAATGTGTATTGCCTTCTGTGGAAGGGCTTTAGATTTAATCAGAGAGTAATTGCTACCCATAAAAGCCATGCTACACTATTGCACCAGCAGGCATACCTCGCATGTTAGTATTGTAGCATGCAGCGTCCGTAGACTGGGCTATCGATGACAGCCTACATAACTTCCGGCATTGTGAAAGCTATGCAGGAAGCTTCCAGTCCAGTTCTACCCTGATTTCTCTACTTCCTGCAACCAACAATAGTGTGTACATTTGTGTGTGCATACTGCATACGGGTGCATGCGTGCACATTTGTGCATATGTACACTGCACACGGGTGATTTGTGTGCAAATATAGAAATCCTCCTAAGGATTGAGATTGGAGGACAACTTTTTGAGGCAGCCCTCACTTTCCACATAGTTTGAGACAGGTGTCTTTGTTTCACCCCTGCAGAAGCCCATGAACTTCTGAGTATCCTGTCCCTGCCTCTCATTTCTCTGAAGGGTTGCATTAGTGACTCCAGCTTTAAGTGGGTTCTGGGATCTATTGAGTGCTGAGATCTATACTCTGTAGCACCTTTACCCAGAGCCATCTATCCAGCCCAATGACTAATTTTGATTATTTTGGCAAAAATATAGTTATGTGTCATGTGGAGATCAGAGGACTTTATAAGTTGGTTCTTTCACTGACTGGGTTCCAGGGATCACTGCTTAAACTCTCCTAGTGCCTTTGGCTTTACCTTGGCCCCCACCCATCATACCTAACCTGTCCTGCCATGGTGAAACCTAAGGTAAGTCAGCCAGCTCCATTGCCGGTCACTGTGAGCAGAGCCTTAATTAGACCTGTGCCACCTCCTGTTTGTTTCTGCTAGAACCTCCACCTCACATCAGCAGCTTTAGCATAGGTTGTCTTGTGGCTTTTGACATGTCCTGGGGATTCACCCCAACTTCCTTGAGCTCTTTGGTTTTTCCTTTTTCTTTTTTTCTTTCTTGGACAGGATCTCATGTAGCTGAGGCTGACCTTGAACAGGATCTCCAGCTACCACACCTCCCAAGTGTGAGCCACTGTGACCAGCTTAGATGAGAGAGATGTCTGTGATTCCCCTCCTTCCTCGGCAAGGAGGTGACATTCATCTAGAGTCAGGAGGGAAGGTGCCCCAGGTTCTCTTCATCCAGAGACTAGGGCTTCTAGAACAGCTGGCTGTACTCGGATTGTAAGGTCTCCTCCAGGGGTGGAGAAGGTCTCATCTTGTTATTATGTAGGCTTGGGGCACGGGGACAAGGGAAATGGGTCCTGGGAAGAAGCAGTGAAAATCAAGAGCCACGCGTTTTACAAGTCACTGGCGTCCTCCAGTGTCAGTTTTGAGTAAAGAGAGCCATGTGGGGAAGGAACCTGACATCACCCACAGTTACCAGGCCAGCCTTTGCGAGGACCCCAGATGAGAGAGACCGTTTTTGGCAGGAGGAAATGGCAAGCCATGGCATGCTCATGCCTCCCATCCACACCAGGGGGCGCCCTCAGACCTGGCAATCCTAGATACAAGGTATTTGTGGGAGAAAGGCTGCCACTTTAGGTCACCAGTGTTTCCTTCCTCCATACTATAGGAGCCATTTGCATAGGACTCACCTTCCCCTCCTTGGGGCCTAGTATGCAAGTTCAGCAGGCCTACCCACTGTCTTCAGCGGGGACTCGACTAACCTATCATTGGGGACTGGTAAAGGGGCCCCAGCTCAGGTGCACCACCTGGTGAAGAGAAAGAAGACAGAGGCTGAGTGGCAGGTTTCTGTACAGAAGTTGGCTTATACATTTTAGTAACGGGCAACAGTGCAGGGGCTACAGGGAGAATAAGAGTTCGAGAGCTGGGGTTTGCGTAAATTTTACAAAGTGTATAAAGAATCTGTGTTTCTCTACAATAACAAAAACCAAAGGCTACAAGAGCAGTTGTATGTACAAAACACGGAGATATTGCTTCACTTGCAGACAGGTTCCTGACCAGACAGGTAGACGAGACAGAGAAGGGGAAACGGGCAGGGGAGAGCGCTGCGTGCAGAGGAAGATGGAGAGGGGCGGCGGGGGGGGGGGTGTCTTCTCCCAGCATAAATCTACAGGCAGGAGCAGGAGTGCGCAGGCCTGGGAATGCTGGAGGCCGTGCTGGCGCTGGCTATGGTGGTGTAGGCAGGAGGCAGAGCCCAGAGTGTCCACCTGCCCAGCCCCTGATGCCTGGCTCTTCGGGTACCAGCTTAGAGAGGGTTTGGGGTGGGGATGCAGGGCCAGCTGGGTCAACTGGCCAGAGAGGGAAGGAGGTGATCCCTGGAGTCTGTCACGGAAAACAGGAGAAGCCGGCTCCTTCCACTCATCGTCCTCACCTCTGTCCTACCAACCTCCCGCCTGTCCAGACGCCCACAACACCGAAGAGCAGGCACATAAGCAAGGGACTTCCAGCCTCTCTCTCGAGCAGGCAGGACCGGAGAGGCCATTTCACTCCTGCTCCTCTTGGGCCAGTGGGTGGCAGGAGGAGGGTGGGAGCAGCCTGTCCTAGAGGGACAAGGGAGGGGCCGGGAGGACACTGGAGGGGCTGGCCAAGGACCGAAGACGTGCACGCACGCTGGGTGGAGGCGCAGGGTGGTCACAGGTTCTGGCAGCACTGCAGCTTATTGGGTTTCTGTCCGTCGGTGGTGGGTGGCACACTGATGTCCACCACGTTGTTGCCAGGGGACTCATCATGGGCCGCACGGTCAGCAATTTGCTTCTGTGACACAATGCGGTAGATTTCTGCAACAGGGAGGATGCAGTGAGCAAGTTGTGTGCCTGCCCAAGGCAATTTACCTCTCTGTAGGACACAGGCTGGATGCTCCCTAATCCTCAACTTGACAGAATTACCTGGGAGAAGGGCCTCTGTACATGCCTGTATGGGAGGCTCTTGATGACTTAACTGACAAAGGCAGGACCATTCTCTGTGGGATGCTTGACTGTGTACAATGAAGAAAGGGAGCTGAGCAGCAGCTCTTCTGGTTGTGAAGAAGTGACCAGCTTTTTCAAGGACCCTGGAGTATTTTTATCACAGCAACAGGAAACAGACAATTGCCACCATGCTGTGAAGGACTCCTACCACATCATGGTAAAACAGTGCTGGGGGCTGGGCTCCTGGAGGCTCCCTGGCACAGTCAGGTGGGCAGGGGCAAGTCACAGAATTGGTCCTAGCTAGCCCAGGCTGCTTGTTCCTTCCTTCCCCTGAAGCCCCAGAAGGGTCTATCACAGGGACTCGGGTGAGAACCTCTGTGTCCACGTGCCAGCAAGGGCTAGATATGTCTGGACTCTGTGGGGCATGGAAGGTCTGAACTGGGTTTACAGTGCACCTGCACACTGGGTACCGTCCTTCCACCCACCCAGACACTGGGCCCACCTGTGAGGATGTTCTTGAATGCTTCCTCTACATTGGTGGAATCCAAGGCTGAGGTCTCAATGAAAGACAAGTTGTTCTTTTCTGGAAAAGAGAGAATTGTCTCTTGGATCTGGCTCCCACAGCCTTCTCCCCACACCCCTTTACAGAACTATACCTGCCCACCTGCCTAAACCCATATAAGAACTGCTGCTAGTGGGTGGGACTTAACTGCTCAGGGACAAAAGGCTGAACAAAGGCACTATGTCCATGAACCTTGACAGTGGAGGAGGTGGGTACCTGACTTCTAGACAATTCTCCAGAGCACAGTCCCACCACTGACTGGCATGTCCACAAGCTCACCTGCAAAGGCACGGGCCTCGTCAGTAGGCACAGCCCGAAGGTGGCGCAGATCACTCTTGTTGCCCACCAGCATGATGACAATGTTGCTGTCTGCATGGTCCCGCAGCTCCTTCAGCCAGCGCTCCACATTCTCATATGTCAAGTGCTTGGCAATGTCATACACCAGCAGTGCGCCCACTGCACCACGGTAGTACCTGCAGAGTAGGTGTGGGCATGGACCTCAGACTGGAGGGCAGCAGCAGCCTCATGGGAACCCCAGGGGGGTCTAAGCATAGGGCCCAGACAAAAGGCAGCCATCTTTGAAGGAGGCCCTACACAAGTGGGAGAGACTGAGAAGGGAATTTGGGGCTCAGGGCTAGAAGACACTCCAAGGCCATCAACAGGAGAGTATATAGCAGCTGTGTGGAGGCAAGTGCCAATGCCCACTGTACAGACAGACCATTTCCATCCTGTGGAGATGAAGGACCGATGATGAGGCCACAGTGTGAAGGGAACGCAAAGCACAGCAAATGAGGGGAGGGGACAGCCAGGGGCTAAGGGTGCATAAAGAGGCAGGCTAGGTGGTCTCAGCCATTGGGAGGCTACAGTGATACGAATGTAAACTAAAGCTAGGAGATGGTGACGCCAGGACAGGAAAGCAGGTAGGCTGCCTGGACGGGGTTGGACTCTCAGTCTACCCAGTGAAAACCTCAGTGCCAGGTTATGGCCCAGGCTGGGTGCTGCCTGTGGGTCCCACAGCTCTTGGGGTACCACTTCTGTTTCTTGATCTAACTTTCCACACTCCAGTCCAACCTCCACATACCCTTACCAGCTCCCATGTCATATGCCACACACCCCTGCCATCTCTGTCTTAACTCTAGCTAAACTCACGCAGAGGTGATGGCACGGTAGCGCTCCTGGCCGGCAGTATCCCAGATCTGAGCCTTGATAGTCTTGCCGTCCACCTGAATGCTGCGAGTGGCGAACTCCACGCCAATGGTGCTCTTGCTCTCTAGGTTGAACTCGTTTCTGGTGAAGCGTGACAGCAGGTTGCTCTTGCCCACACCTGAGTCCCCAATAAGCACCACTTGGGGGCAGGGCAAGAGGGAGGAGAGGTAAGGATCTGGCAGCGCCCAATGTTTCCCACATCTACCCACAAAACCTACATGGTGGCTCCCTGGTTGCTGCCACCCACAGACACCCTGGTAACACACAGGAAATGGAAGCTTCAGAAACAGTCAGCACAGACACGTTTGCTTGTCTCTTGTCCTCAGAGAAAGGCTGTCCCAGTTAGGATATAGTGACATCCCAGGCCACACTGCAGACAGGATGGCTTGAGACTCACCAACCCCAGAGCCTGATGGCTGGATTGTCAAGAATGGTCACAGGAAGCTCTGGAGCTGAGTGACCCTTACCCTCTATGGGTATGTGTGTGAACGGAAGGCAGTAGGCCTGTCTGGAAGGTGAGAATGGGGGTACAGAGTCAGAACCTGGCCAGCATGCGCACACAGGGGCACAGGATGGCTCAGCACTCAGCAGGGTTAATACCTATTACAGCTTTGTCTGTCCGGTGTTTTAAGTGATAGGAAACAGTACTCCTCCCTGCCCATGCTTCTTCTCCAGCTGCTTCAGAGTCGCCTGTTTCATGAGCAGCAGGAACATGTGTTCTGGCTGCAGACTACACAGGGCTGGCCACCATTCCTGCCTGAGGTGAGGATTACTGTACTCGGTGCTCCTAGAGGGTCCCATCACTGTCACATCTTTAGTAGGTGCAGATGTCAGTGTGTATGACTTCCTTCTTACTAAACGCTGGCCATGTAACAGCGACAGGGAGAAAAGGTCTCTATCTAGTCCTTTGCGTTACTCCTTTGAAGCTGGAGCCAATCACTACAATGCAAACCGAGCTGCAGCTCAGGTGGTAGAGCATCTGCCCTGGGTTTAATCTCCAGTACTGCATAAACTGAGCATGCTGGTACATGCCCGTTATCCCAGCACTCAGGAAGATCAGAGATCCAAGATCATGACAGCACACGCCTTTAATCCCAACACTCAAGGGAAGCCAGCCTTGTCTACATATCAAGTGCCAGGCCATTCAAAGCTGCACAGTAAAACCCTGTCTCAAAAAAGCTAAGCCCTGCCCCCAACAACAAAAAAACAAGGTCATCCTTGGCTACATAACAAATTTGAAGCAAGCCTGGGCTACATGAGACATTGTCTCAAAATAACAAAGACAAAACAGAAATCTATTCCAGAATGGCTATCAGGACAATATAGCAATGAGAGATCAAGTTTGTTGCAGGTTAAAGCTCCCCATGACATCAACATGCAGTGGAACTGACTGGTGCCAGGCTGTAAAGTGAGCCCTAACCTGGCTTGGCAAATACTGCATCCAGGGGCTGCAGCTCTGGGGTAGGGCCGCCCTTAGACCCAGGATTCACCATGAGCGTGCTCACATTTCTGTACCTACATGTGCATGTGCTCACATGTCTACAATGCAGATGTGATAGGCAGTGGGTGTCTTAGCCAGAAATCTTGTGGCCCCTGAAGGCAGAGATGTGGGACTCTGTAGCTGAGGGTGGGGCTACCAGTGGAGAGCCATGGGTGCGGCAGGAGTGGCCATCCGGGACATTGGAGGGGTATTCACCCAGGATCAGGCTCCCAGCCAAGGAGAGACAGGCATGGTTGTGCCACAGACTAAGCTTGAGCTCACTGGCCATACTGCTCTGATTTCTCTCTCCTGAAAAGAATATTTTTGTGGGGGTGGAGGGGAAGATAAGAGGACAGCGAGACAGGTTCTCATGGCATAGCCCTTCCTGCCCCTGCCTCCTAAGTGCTGGAATTACAGGAGTTAGAATACACTCTCTTGATGCCTTACCACTCTAGGTATTGCCCTGATTTTCTCCTTTCTGTACACCTAACTCCTAGAAAGTTCTATCTACACTTCTGTCTCTGCCTCCACTTCTCCAGGACCCCCTAGGCCCCAAACGGAACAGCATAGTTATCCAGGGTCTGGGGATCCACCTTGGGATCATGGCCCCATGGTGTGGGATGTACAGACTTAAGGCTGAGCAGGAGGGACTCAGCCCCCACCCCCATGAACATACCAACCTTCAGACCTCCCAGTGGCTACAAGGAAGAGGTTAAGTCTCAGTGCCTTGGCCCCATGCAGCAGCTCAGGGAGCCCTCCTTCTCCTACACTGTTTCCTCCTGTGCTTCACTGACTCCACACTACCTCTCCATCTTAGAACTGCTGCAGGCTATCCTTCTACCTGAAAATACAAGGGAGCACAGGACTGGATCCCAAGGTGACCCTCTCCAGGCTTCTGCCTGCAAATACTGCCTAGAGGCTGGTAACCTCCTTTCTGCAAGCCCAGACAGGTGTGCCCTCCCTTTATATCTCCAGACAGAGCCCCAGCACTTCAAGTCAGCACAACAGAATACAGTGTTCTGGTCAACCCACTGGGTAACCATCCCCACCTTTCCTAGCTTAGTCAATAATTCAGTCAACTTGGAAGATGCTCAGCTCAACAATTTAAAATAATCTTCAGTCCTTCCTTCCTCTCATACTCTAGGGTAAATCTTGCAGTCCCTTCGTAACTGAAGGGACCACTGTGGGGCACTTCCGGGGGTCAGTAATATGTTTCCACATGGGTTCCATCAGGTGGCAGCAGATAGTGAAGATATACTGGGTTATATAATATATATATATGTACATATATATATATACATATATATATTTTTTCCTTTCTTTTGAGATAGGGTCTCAGGCAGCTGAGGCTGGCTTCCAATTCACTATGTAGCTGAGAAATATTTAGAATTACTGATTGTCCTACGTCTTCCTTTCAAGTATGGGGACTATAGGTATTCATACTGGTGTATGTGATGTTGGGGATGGAACCCATAGTCTCATGAATTCTAGGTAAATTGAGCTACATCCTTAGTCCTGTATGTGTACTTGTCTATATGAATTCAATTGCTGGACAAAGTGTGTGTGCATGAGTGCGTGCGTGTATGTGTCTGTGTGTATGGTGTGTTCGTAGATGTCTGCTCATTACCACCTTCAAAGGCCAGGCCACCATCTCACAGTATCAGTTTTTTCTTGAGGTCCCAGCCAGAAGCTTGTACTCCTCACAGCCACAAGAAATCACCCATGAGCACTAGCACTATACCGTCTGCCCTGGGCAGAGACTTACAATGATGACTCCTAAGTCCCTAAGAACCAAAGCCCAGGTCCTCCCTGGGGCTCACAAGGCATGGCACTACATGCCTTGAAGCGTCTTTCCTTCCCTTCCTCAGTATCTTACATGCCCCAGCCAGCTTCATGGACTCCTTGCTCTGCACCAACACACCAGGCACAGTCCTGCCTCAGGACCTTTACACAGACCATTCTTTCTCTGGTCCCCACCTCACCTCTTTGTGAGCCCCTTGGATACCAAGAAGATTCTCCCCACACCCCTATTACAATCCTGTTTTCCCGACCCTCGCCATTCTCTGTTCTAGATTTCCTTCCATAGCTCGTGCCACCCTTGTGTGTCTCGTTTCGCTCTTGCCTTTTTCTGTGGCTGGTCTGCCCCGTAAACATGGCTCTTGGACAGTCTCGTTCCTTGTATCCTCGGGCCTGGCACACGGTAAGTGCCAACAAATGTTTGTGGAATGAATCAACATACCCCAAAGCAGCTGGAAGAACCTCCCTATCTACCTCATCTGACCCCAGACATGCCTGGATCACCCTGGGAAAATGCCCAGGTCAGCCCCCTCAGGCACAGGTGAAGATGAGGCAAAAACAGGGAGCCCAACCCATTTTACCTTCTCGGCTGGCTGCTTTAGAACCAAGAATAGTAAGACTAAGGCAAGCATAGTGGTACATACCTATAATTCCAGGACTCAGGAGGCTGCAGAATGAGAACCATGAATTTAAGTGCAGCCTGGGCTATAGAGCAAATTCAAGGCCAGCTTGAGCTACATTTTGAGTTCCTGTTTCAAAGGACAAACAGCAGTGGCAATGCTGCTCAGTTGGTAGAGTGCTTGTCTACATATGCACAAAGCCCTGGGTTTGGTCCCCAGCACCGCATTAAACTGGGTATGGTGGGCATAAAGCCGAGCCTAGTGGTGTGCCCTGGAATTACTCTGGAGGTGGAGGCAGAAGTTGTTCAGGTCATCCCTGGCTACATAGTGAGTCTGAGGCAACCCTAGGCTTCATGAGACCCTCAAAAAAAAAACAAGCCTGGTGTGGTGGCTCAGACCTTTAATCCTAACACTCAGGAAGAAGATCCAGGCCAGCTAGGGCTACATAGTGAGATCTTACCTCAAAACAAAACAACAAAAAATTCCTCACAAAAACAAAACTACAAAACTAACAAGCAAAAAACAAAACACCACAAACAGATTCACAAGACAGAGAACAAAAAGAGGCTATGGAGATAGCATATACTACTTCACATAGCCCATTTTACAAAAAAGGAAACTGAGGTTCAGATGAGGAATGAGGGTGTGGCGGCAAAGCAGGTGTCAAGGCCTGTGTATATCTGCAGATTTGCCCCCACTTCCCAATCACATTTACCGAGCAATCTATGTCCAGAGCAACTTGTCTGGGAAATTGTCTAAGCAGAATCTGAATTCAGATTTCTGGAACAAGGCCCTTCCCTTCCATCTCAATTTCACGTCTTGACTGACATTTTCCCGTTATCCCTGGCATACAACTCAGGGGTCCTGGTTCTACTTCTGGAAGCAGTGAAGCCCAGGGTACCTCAGCCTACCACCTGGGCATCCTTCAGGGATAGCCAACAAACTCCTGCTCATTTTTCAAGATCCAACAGTGTGTGAGACGTCTCACTCAGTTCAGGCCTCTCCTCTCCAACAAGAGTATCATATGGCCTGGTCCACAAGTCATGTGATGACAGGCTCAACGTCCTCCTGAGACCAGTATAAGCATCTCAAGTTCAGAAAAAGAGATGAAGCTGGACAAGAGAGGAGTCAAGGACGCCCAATCATGCTGGTTGGGGCAATGACTGGCTCTCGAGCCATATGGAGTCACTCTCCACAGCCTCTACCTCCTCACTTCCTTCCCACAGGAGCTGCCACAGCCAGGAGAACTTTGCTCCTCATTCTCACACCCACAGGAATGACATGGAAAACCCGCTCTGCTCTGGAGGTCTCTCACACCCTCTTTGTCTTCTCAGCCTTGCTTCTGTTGCACAGCCTTTCGGACCCTTGGCCACAGCAGCTGCACTGTGTCCAGGACTGGACCTTGGGTCAAGCTTGTGCCCAAATGCCTCATGAGCCTAGGTTTAGCAAATTCTCAGAGCAACCCTAGGGAAAGACACAATGTCAATAATCCCACTGCAGTTAGGGATACTCAACCCAGAGACAAATTCCCAGTTCAAGGTTACCCACTGACAAAGTTGAGGGTCACAGACCATGCCCAGACAAACAGCAGGAAGGCTAGGCTGCTCAGGACATCCTTGGCACAGGGTAACTGATACACCAGAGTGGTGACTAGGCTGCCTCTGCGTGTATGATGGGTATGAAAATGGCTTTGTCAAGAAAACAAGTGATTGGTTGTCTTGGGAAAATAATAAGACCTTGAGGACACATCCCCCAGCATTTCCAAAGAAGTCTGTGGCTTTGCTGGAAATGGTCCCCCTGGATATGCCATTTGGCATGCTGAGCAGGCAAGCCCAGTTGACAAAAACAAAGATCCGGCACCTCTCAGGAGCCCTGGACGCTGCAGTCTATCCTATGACAGGGTAGCATCCCTGGAGCATTTCATGTCAGGCTGACTGAGCAGCTATTCAGTGTAGGGAAGAAGGTGTCCTCTAGGAAGTGGGCTCTTACCATCCCAGGCTCCAGGGACTGGCACAGGGATACATTCTTGCCTCAATTATTCTTCGGAGCTAGTGGGAGTCACTTGCACAGCAGGCCTGGTAGGCATGGTGCCTAGCCTGGTGTACTTGGCAGAAGGATGTAAGTTCTAGTGCTAGCCCTGTCTGTCCCTGGAATCTAGTCATTTCTATGCTCTTGGGCAAGGGTGGGCACAACCCAAAGACCAGGGTCCCAGGGCTTCTCACATGACCTGTTTTCCTTGAAAACTAACTGGCTAGGAATTCAGGGAAAAGAGTCTGAGCCAAGGTGGTCCCAGTGTAGAACCCCTAACTTAATGTTCCTCTGAAGAGAAGTCGGGAGTATCCCTGGGGATCCACCAGCAAGTTGAGAAAATGGCCAGCGGCTGACAGGAGAAAATGTTGGGTGAATAAATTTGAGGATCTATTATTAGGTACAAATAAACAACCTTACTCCTGGGGCAGAAGAGACTATTTATGGAGGAAACAAGTGGCATGTGGCCACCTACTCTAAGGACCTCTTGGCCTTCTCCATAAGGTTAAAGGAGCCGATGTGTGATGTGGCTGCCAAAAACGTGTGTGTGAACAGTCACTGTCTCAAGCAAAGACTTGTGGTTCTCCATGCCAAGGACCGGTGACCAAAGCCTAGGATAAGGAGGTGGGGACAGGCAAGGTTGGTTGAGCACAGGGAATTGGGGGTGGGGTGAGGCGTCAGAGAGAGCCACATAGATACAAGATCAGTCTTTGTCAACACTTCTAGTACAACTGCAGATTTTTTTTGTTTTGTTTTGTTTTTCTTGAGACAAGATCTCACTATGTAGCCTAGACTGCCCTTGGCCTCATCTTCTTGCCACTGAATATGAGATACTTCTCTAAGGCTGACCAGGTCACCACCCTTGTCTTGATAGCTGGCTGGCCGTAGGCCTGAGCTTCGGGGCTGTGGGTCTCAGAAGGCACTGGCAGGTGCAGAGTATTCACAGTCTGGGGGACCTGCCACATGCAAGCAAGTGATGGGATTGATGATAGTCGTTTACCTGCTGCTAGCTCTCTTCCCTTTTAATTCCCTAGCACTCCCTTTTGTAATTTAAGAGCTTGAAAATCTGAATGAAAAGGACAAAGGTAGCCAGGCGGTGGTGGCGCACGCCTTTAATCCCAGCACCCAGGAGGCAGAGGCAGGTGGATCTCTGTGAGTTTGAGGCCAGCCTGGTCTACAAGAGCTAGTTCCAGGACAGACTCCAAAGCCACAGAGAAACCCTGTCTCGAAAAAAAAAAAAAAACAAAAACAAAACAACAACAACAACAAAAAAAAGACAAAGGTTAAAGGGTCCTCAGAGGAGTTATAAGGAGTGGAGAGGACTGGGGTGAGCATTGGTGGGATGCTGGTCTTGGCGGTAAGGCAGCTACTACAACTAACTGAAGAAGGCACCTGCCAGACCCGAAAGGAGGCCAGTGGGGGAGGGGAGCAGGGCAGGCAGGCCCGCCCCCATGACAGCTGCTGCAGGAGCTGATTGGTGTTTCCAGGAAGTAAGCTCTGGAGACAAGTAACAGGAACGGCAATGGAGCTCCATTGCCCCTGACCTAGTAACTGCACTTCTGGGAATGCACATCAAGGAAATAGCCCACAGGGCAAAGAGAAGACTTGGGCACACATTCAATGCCAGGCTATTTATAACAGCAAAAGGTCGAAAACAAGCAGGGAATGACCACAGATGCTGAATGAGTTGACTTGAAGGGAAAAGATCCCCTGCCCTCCCTGATGCTTCTTCAAGGGCAGGCTGAGTGGGGATGGGTCCCTGCCACAGCAGGACTTGAGTATGTTCCACCAGTCACTAAAGGGCCCTTCAAACCTCTGGTCCTCTGCCTCCAGAATGACACCTAGAGCCCAACACCTGCTAATCAGTCTCACGTCTGGACAAAGCTCACTGTCAGCCCACGGTACTACGTGGTAACTTTATCTTTGCAGAAGTCTGTCTTGCCCTAGAAGTCTTTTGTCACATGGCTATTCCAGCTACCTCCACAATCCCAAGATGCCAAGGCTGGCTTTGAACACTAGGCTACACTCCCAGAGGGCAACCCATGAGTTAGCTCTCACAGCCAGCCGGTCAGCTGGGGACTCTAGCATGAATAATAGGTGTCACAATGCCTGAGATCCCTAAACACGCTCACCAGAGAAAAAAGACCTCAGGAACATGGGCGGGGGAGGGGGTCCTCACCAGGTAGGAAAACTCTTCCTGCGGGTTGGATGTGTATGTGTTGAGGAGAGGTTTGACATCTGTTTGTTCCAGATTTAAGCTGCAAGGCTCACACCGGTGCTAAGTGGCAAAAATCCACAGAGTCCTGAGCTCAATCCTGCTCCACCCTTATGAACCAAGCTTGCTTGCCTTGAACTCACAGAGCTCTGTCTGCTTCAGCTTCCTCCAAATTACATTATTTACTTTGTGTGCATGTTTGTGTGTGGGTTCATGTGACATGGCGTACACACAGGGACAGAGGACAACTTGCAGACTCTTCACCATGTAGGCCCCAAGACTCAATTCAAGTTATCAGGCTTGGCAGCATACACCGATACTTGCTGAGCTACATCACAGGTTTGGGTTGGCTTTGAAACAGAAAAGGATCCTCCTGCCTCCAACTCTGAGTACTGGGATTCCAGATGTGCACCGCTACAGACCTGTTTCCTGGGTAATATGGACTGTATAAACTCATACAGAGGATTAAAGGGGATCATTGTTGTAAAGTCTCAGCATAGTGTGCATACTGGGTCAATGTCATCCACGTGTGTCTTTTTCTTGGAGAAAGGGTTCCAGTAATCCAGGCTGGCCTCTGCACTTTTGATTTTCCCACCTTTGCCTCCCAAATGCAGGCCTCCCAAGGTCTGCACCATCACACAAGGCTTTTGCGGTGCTGGCAATAAATGCCAGGGCTTTGTGCATGCAACTGCTAGGCAAGCTATCTACCAGCTGAACTACATCTCCATCACTTACCCAGAGTTTGAACTAGTGCTGCACACACAGGTACTGTCCCACCCAATTCCAAGGCACCACAATTTGGGGTTCCAGCACATGACCTAGGCTCCACCCCAAGGCAGGCCCCAACCCTAACAGACCAGTCCCAGCCCTAGAGGGATCACACCAATCAGACTTCTTGGGCACGCCCACAATTTTCTCCAACTGCCCTAACCCCATCTATAACCCTGCTTTCAACTCAGCCCGCCCGCCAAACCCAGGGAAGCCCCGCCCCTCAGGAGCCCCGCCCCAACGGCCTCTCCTACCACTCCGGGCCCCACCCCCTCCAGGCCCCGGCCCCGCCCCGGCGCATCCGGGGTCCGTAGGCCTCTTTGAGCCTCCGTCTTCTCGCCGCTGGGCACTAGGGCCCGAAGCCCAGCGAGCTCGGCTTGCCGCGGCTTCCTCCGACTCCCTAGCCTGGACAGGCCCCGTTGAAGCCCCGGGCTCCACCCTGAGCCGTCTCGCCCGGTAGCGCGGTGGCGGCCCTCCCGTGGCTACCGCGCCCTTGCCCGTCTGTACTGCACCGAGCGCACCTTTGAATAGGTAGTCGTACTCGTCGTCCCGGGTCCCCATTGTCCTGGCGCTTCCGGCGGGATCGGCGACTCCGCAGCCCCACCACAAACACCCGACGGGGGCGGAACCGGCGCCGCGCAGAGCGGCGGTCCGACGGCCAGTCAACGGTAAAAGTGGTGGTGACAGGCACCCAGGCAAGCCAATCAGACTTAGGACTCGAGCTCGGGGGGTGGGAGGCTCCTGGGATCCACCCCTCTAGCCCTCGGTCTCCTGGAGAAAGGCGGAAGGAATGCGGACCTTTTCGAATTGACAGACTCAGCAGCCTATCAGAAGCAGACGTAGAAAGGCGGGGCGGAAGACTTGAACAATGAAGTGGATTGACGGAGTGCGTAACCAATGAGGGGCTGGATTCAGACTCGGCTTTCCAGCCGACCTGTAGGGGGAGGGAAATTGAGCTACCTCCAGCTGATGTTAAGGGCTTTAACGTCTTGCTGATATCATAGGTCAGTGCCTCTGCTCTGGCCTCTTACCCTAGCCCCATAAATGACCATTTCCCGGTATATGTGCGTGGATTAGGGGAAACTTCTCTAGGTTACAGTTACCCAGTTCTTTGTTTAAACCTAAAGCTTATGTCAGTACATTTAAAACAAATGGGGATCCTATACTTATTTGTTTGTCCCTCTTCTCAACAAATTAAATCTCTTTTTACCATTACTCATAGTTTTTACTTTCTTTTTTAGGGCAGAGTCTCACTATGTAATCCTGGCTGCACTGGAATTAGTGATGTGGATCAGATCACATTTTTTCCCTTTTTGGGGGGGGACCAGAGGGGATTGGTTTTGGTTTTTTGAGACAGGGTTTCTCTGTAGCTTTGGAGTCTGTCCTGGAACTCGCACTGTAGCCCAAGCTGGCCTCGAACTCACAGAGATCCGCCTGTCTCTGCTTCCCGAGTGCTGGGATTAAAGGCGTGCCCCACCACCGCCGGGCTGGTTTTCCTTTTTTTGAGACAAGGCCTGATGTTGCTCTGGTTGGCTTCAAATTTACTATGTATTTATGGATTACTTTGAACTTGTTCTTTTTTCCTGTTTTATTTGGAGTTCAGGGTCTCACTGTGTAGCTCCAGCTTGCCTGGAACTTGCTGTGTAGAACTCAGAGATCCACCTACCTCTG